>JAPDES010000135.1:0-61388 GCA_027569235.1 Aspergillus sparsus
GAAAAGTAAGTAAAAAGTAATCTAATTTTTAAATTTATAAAAAAAAAATTAAATATAATTTATATACTTCTTTATTTAATTTCTTTATTAAAATAATATACTAATCTTAAATACAACCCTACTTCTACAAATAATATCTAATTTATTTAAAAATAAAACTAGATATAATTAACTCTATTTTAAAGCTTTTATAAAAATTTCAGCTGTTCTATATCTATATAGCTAAAGAATTAGCAGTTTAAAGTTAATTTAATAATATATAACCCTTAAATTAATAATATAAAAATTTAATTAATCAGCAGCCATCCCTTCCTGCACTCTAAACTAAAGATATATATTATTGGCTGCCCCCTGTTGCATAGAGCAGTAAAGGCTATAATAGATAAATAGGTTTAAAATAGATAGGTTGGTTAGAAGAAAAAAAATATTTATAATTTAAAAATAATTAATTTAGGGCTGCTTTTTTATTTTTATTAATATTATTTTATAAAGAGCTAGAGTATTAGCTAATAAATAAAAAGCATGTTATTTATAAAGATAAAATAAAAAATAATTTAGAGGTACTATATATTAATATTTTATATAAATTTAAATCTAATATTTAGAATAATAATTAAAGAGCTCTATTATAAATGTGATAGAGAATAAAAAATTAAGGAAAAAAAAAAAAGTTAATTAACCTTTAAAAGAGCTTTAAAATTAAAAAGAGATTAACTCTAAATATATTATGTTACATGTGGACTAGACTAGTATTAAATTTAATTAAAAAAAAGAAGTAATTTTTATTCTAAATTATCTTTTATCTTATCTTTTAGTATGTAGTGATAGCAGATGGGTTAGCATTTATAGTAGGAAATAGAGACTGGGGCATGCACTGGTCCCCCGCGGGAGCATGGGGTGTAGTCATCCTGGGGGTCCACCAATCCGCGGTGGAATGCAGTGAGTCAGGGCTGAGCGGTTCACGCATTAGAGGTGCAAGAATATCTTTATATAAAATAATTTTTACTTTTATAAATATTACAAGTTAAAGGATTCCTATTCTTTCTAATAAGGTTTTAATATAGTACCTTTATTTATAAGTTTTAATCTTCTTCTTTATTTCTTATTTTTTTAATGCTTAATTTCTAATACCCCTTTATTTTCTTCTTATATTTATATTAATAATGTTCTTTATATTACTCCTACAGCTTTCTTTTATCTTTTATATAATAATACTTCTAGTATAATAAGGAATTATGGGTGTATCTAGACTGTTTTAATAACTTTTTATTTTTATAAGTATCCTTATTTTTCCATTTAGAACGCTAAGGTGTAATAAAATTATAGTAATAAGTTATAATAATAACTATCTTATTCTAAGTTTTTAATAAGTTTATTACATACTTCTCTATACAATTATAAAGTTCTAGAAGCAATTTAATATAAAAGTTTAAAATATAATTTAACTTAGATTTTTAAAAATAATTATCTTTTAATAATTAAAGATAATTATTAAAATTACTAGAAGTTTAGCCAACTTGCTGTTAAATAAAAATAATTCTTTTTATAAGATTAAATACTAATATTACTTTATTTTATAGAAAATTTATAGTCTATTCTTTAAATTTACTTTATAACTATTTTATTTTTAATTTCTCTCTTGGCTTCTTTTCTCGCAGATAATTATACTATTTTATTTAATATTTAAAGTCTATTTTTAGTAGTGCCACCCTAATTTTCCTTTTATTATTATTAATACTCTCTAAATAGTTACTAAAAATAAATTAGAGCTCTTTAAGCTATTTAAACCTCTTTTAAATATTAGTATCTATTATAAAATTATATATATTTTTTAATATAGCATTCTTATAAAGCCATAGATCCTTTAGCTTTAATTTAGAGGTGTTTTATAATCTAGAAGATTCTTATCTAACTTTATTCTTTTATTTAGGATTATAAAGGATCTTAATTTAATTAAGATTCTTATTTATTATCTTTCTTAACAGTTTTGCTATTCTATTAGTTTTCTGTTCTGGTGTTTTAACTATTTCTATTAAATTTAGGGTTAAAACTCTTCCAGATAGGAAGTAATTCTGTAGAAATGTAATATTCTTTACTAGAATAGTTCTAAATAATAATATCTTGACTTCTTGGATAGCTGAAATAAAGAATTAGAATTATAAAGAGATGTCTAATTATTGGGCAGATGTCCTATTAACTAGATAAGGAATTATATATAAATCTATAGTAAGTCTAGTACTAGGCTTGATGTGGTATGCAGCTGTCTAGCTTGTTTAAATATTAAATAGACTAATTAGAGGGCTTAAATACTAAAGCTTTTATCTTATAAATACAGAGACTGATTCTTGCCAGAATTAAGATATTAAAGAAGTGGGCGACACTTCGCTATTCTTTTATGCTTGCTCCGGTGGCAACCTGATGTCGATTCGATGTCATATCCAAGGCCTCCCAGTGGTGGTTCTTTCACTTCATGATGTCAATATGGATGGTCTGGGCTTTGTCGGTAATCCCGTCCAGATCCCATTACACCTAATCAGAACTTTAGAATTGGGCTGCAGCATAGGACATTAACACCAAGTCAAACTTTCATTAGGACACCAGATGTTAAATTAGTATAAGACTAAACTGTAATACCACTTTAAATCTGTATATGCCACTTTTAAAGGCATGTTAAATAATATAGAGGTAAATAATAAGAAAACTATTAAAAATTTAAATAAAGAATTTAATAAAGAATTAAATAATAGTATTAGATTATATTTATATAGGTTAAAGTATCTATTTAAAAACTACTTTTATTTAAATAGTTTTAAAAGACCTAAATATTAGAAACTGTAGACAGATATTTAAATAAAAATTAAAGAATAAGTAAGCTAGAATAATTTCTTTATAAAATAACTTTAAAGTATAATAGAAAAGACTAAAGATAAAGAAAAAAAAAAGAATAAAAAAAAAAAAAAAGAAAAAATAATTATAGCAGTAGCTACTATACTATTATAAATTTATACTAAATTTATTTTAAAAACTAACTATAAGCTCTATAATAACTTTATTTTAGACTTAAAAGTAATATTTTATATCTATAATAATTTATCTTAATTTATTAATTATATTCTAGATAATAGTCTATAAAGCCTACTTATAAAAGAGAAGATACTTAATATATAAAATACTAAAATAATAGTAATACAGCTAAATTATAGAAAATTAAAATTTAAAATAGTTTTTAAAGATATAGCATACATGCTAGGATTTTATATAAATTTAATATTAACTAATAAGCTAAAAAAGATAGAACTTAATTAGAATTTTAATAATAATATTATTTAAAAAAATAAAAAGAAAATATTTAAACTAAAAAGAATATATTAATTATAAATAGTTAAATATAGGCTAGTTTAACCATAATATATAAAGATATTTATAATTAAAAAAATTAAAAAATAGTTAATAAAGTTACTAAAACTAGCCAGTAATATAAATTAATGGTATAAATAATTAAAGTATATTAATAATAAAGTATTAAAGTATCTATCTAAAGCTGTTAAAAGTATTATAATTATAGATTAAAATAACTATAAAATCTTTAAGAATTACAAGATATGTAAAATATTAAATATAATTATTTAATTATTTTAAAGAATAAAAATAAAGATAAAAATATTATTTAAAAAAGTCTATTTTAATCTAATCTATATGTGGGTAGTATATAATAAAGATAAATAGATTATTTACTTTTATAATAAATATATTTATATATAGTTTATTTATATAGCAGCTATAAAAAGTATACTAATTTATATAGTTAAAGACTTTATAAATATAATTAAAAACTAATAAAATTGTATAATTAGAGCATTTAAATCTAATAGAAAATAAATATTAAAAAATAAATAAAAATAGCTAATTTATAAGAGGGGCATTTTTTATTATTAATTTATTTAAAAAATATTTAGTTAGAATAGTTCTGTAGAGCAATCTAAAGCTATAATATTAATAAAAATATAGTATTTTTTATATAAAGTAAAGCTTTTCTAAGATATATAGCTATATATAGTAAGATAGACAGCTTATTTATTAAATTAAATTTTAATAAAGACTTTAAAGTAAAAGACCCTATATAAATTTCTATATAAAATTAAGCTAAATCTAGTAAATATATATATATTTAAATATTAAATATATATAAAAAATCTAGATATTAAAAAAAAAGATAAAATATTACTATAGGCATTAATTAAATATTTAGTAGAATATAAAGTATTAAATATTTAGAAAATATAGATATTTAAGTAATAAAAAGTAAATAAATTAAAAAATATTATCTTTAATAAAGACTAATTATATAATTTTAAGTAACTATTTATAAAGAATTTAATTATAATAAAATTACTAAAGCTCTATATATAGATAATTATATTATCTATATTACTTTAATAAAGAAAATAGTATAAGTAAATTAATATAAAGTTATTTAATAAATTAAAAAATAAAATTAATAAAGAAATTAATTTAATATAATTCTTATAAAGCAAACCCCTATTAAAAGACCTATAAAATATAACTAAAGCTAGAGTAATTATATTATTAATTCTACTTACTTTTAAATTAATATTAATACTTAAGCTAATTAAAAGCAAGTATATTAAGACTATAAAGAAAAAAAATACTAGAAATTAATAAGATAACTTACTAAGCAGACTATTAATTAAATTATTAAAAAATTTAATAAAATAAAAAGATTTTAATAAAGTCTTTTATAAGTAACCTTAGAAGCAATATTAATTATTTAAAGAATAGAAAGAATTTAATAATAAAATATTTATAATATAAAATTAAAATATTAGCATACTAATTGCTACAAGCTTAAAGAGTAAAAATAATAAAAAAAAGCTTATATTAATATAAGCTAATAAAGATTTAATTTTAGATTAATTATAAAGACCTTAAAATAAAGTAGATACTATAAATATTATATAAGAAAGATAAAATTATATTAAATAAAATAATCTTAATTATATAGTATATCATGTTGGAGAATCTATAAATATATTAATAATATTTAATATAGAAATAATAGAGTAAAAGAAGTAAATCTATTAAAATAAGTTATTAATACTATTAAAGATATAAAATGCTATATTTAAATATTTATTAAGAGATAAATTTATTTATACTTATATATTAGAAATATAAGCTATTAAAGCTAAAAAAATCTATTAAAAAGTTAATAAATTAAAAGTAAAAGAATTATAAATACTACTAATTAAATAGATATTTATATATAAATTTAATAAAAATAAATATTATTTAAAGGCAAAAGTAAGACTATATATATAAAATAATCTTTAAGTATAAAGCTATAAAAAAAAAAGGGCAGCAACTTTTATAATAAAAATATTTTAAATAATAATAATACTTGCAGCAGTATTTAGACTTAATATATTATAAAAAGATACTATAAATACTTTTTTAAATACTTAAATAAATAAACTAATTTACTGCTAAATCCCTAATAAATATAATAGAAAATAAAAAATATAATTATTATTTAAAGTATTATATAGATTATAAAGATCCCTCTAACTCTAGTAGAAAAAATTAGCTATAATACTAAGTAAATTTAGATTTAAACTAGTTATAAAAGATAAATATTTATTTACTAATAATTATCTTATTATATTATTCTATATTAATAATATAATTATTTTTAATAAATCTATAAAAGAGAGTTAAATTACTATAGAAAACTTTAAATAAGTATTTAAGATATAATATAAACTATAAAATATAAATAAAATATTTTAGTTTCTAAAAATCTACATTATTTATAATTAATAAATTAAAAAAATATAGCTTTATTAAAACTTCTATATTAAATTTATAGTAACTTAATATTATCTTAATAACTTATTAAAATATTCTAAAATACCACTAAATCTAATAATAAAATTAATATAGAATTTAGATAAAGCAACCTTTAAAGATATTTAATAATTTTAATAAAAAATTAAATTATTACTTTATATAGTAGTTATTACTAGATTTAATATAATATTTACTATAAGTAAACTAGTAAAGCATTTAATAAATTTATTATTAATATATCTTTTAAAAGTAGATTAGGTAATATTTTTTCTTTATTTAATTTAATTTTAAATAATCTAATACTCACGCAGAATGCCTATATATAATAATATCTTTTTTTATTTTAATAATATGTTATTTATAAATAATTTTAATTAAAAGAGCTTTAAAGGGTATTTTTATTAATTATATAATAAATTAATAGACTAATAGGTAAGTAAATAAAAAATAGTAAATACTTTAATTATTAAAATAAAACTGCTAGTAATCTTTAAAGTAGTTAAATTTATATTCTAGTAAAACTAATTATTTAATACTATATAATTTAATTTTAAGCACTATATCTCTATTTAATATAATAATTAATAGACTATTAATATTCTTACTAAAAAAGATTTAGCTTTAAAAACTAATCTATAATATATTAATATATAACACCTTTAACTTTAATAGAAAGTCTAGGCAAATTATATATAAATTAACTAGATATTAATAAAGAAAATAGCTGTAAATAACCTTATAAAAAAACTTAAATAACTATAATATAAAGAATTTATTAAAATACTAAATCTTATTAATATTAGTAATTATATTCTATCTAACTAATTATTAAGCATATCAGCACTGCTGGAAGAATATATTAGTAGAATAAGATTATAGATAATATTTAACCTTACAGAGTTAAATAACTCTAAGATAATAGATAAATCTATTATAAATTTAAATCTAGCATATTAATATCAACACCTTAACACTATAAAGAAAATATTAAAATATCTAGTATATTAATATAGCAAGATAGCAATCTTCTAGAATAGTAGAAACTACATGAATATTAGTATATTTAAACCAAGCAATCTAGATAGAATAGAATAAACAAGGCCTTCAACATTTATATTCAAAGCAGATTCAACACCAAGATGGAATCATATCCCGTGTAGGATCTAAGCGAAAATTCTCCGTCAGACAATAAGTTTATCTAGTTTAATATTTAGATTAAGGATTAAGCTTTTTTAAGCTTAATACTTAGCTGCCTAAAGTATACTTAAGTAACTTAATTATTATCTAGAGGGCTAATAAAAGTATATATACTGCTACTATTAGTTATAGTGCTAATAAGTTAATCTAGTAGAGTAATATAGGTAACTAAATAATAATAAGATTAAGTATAGTAATTAAAATTATTTATATATAATAATAAGCATTCTTATATAACTTTTAATTTCTTAAGTAGCTTAAGTAGCTTAAATAGCCTAGCTATTTATTAAGTAGTTAAGCTATTTATAAATAGCTTTACTATTTATTCTTTAGCTAGCTATTCCATTACATAACCTTATCTTATAAGCTATCACCTAAGGTATCCATTTCCCGTGTCTTCCTTCCTGTTGGTCGGTAGACTGATTGGCTAGGGTTTGCAGGAGATGACCTCTAGCATGGTCATAACAAGTAGTAAATAAAGTTTTAAAAAATAGGTTTATACTTATATTTTTTTATTAATATAGGATAAGTACTACTTTAATAATTTTAAATAAATATTAAAGTTATTAAAGTTTTAATTTACTTATTATTAAGTTTTTTTTTAACTAAGTAGTTATATTTAAAAGTAGTATAGCTTTATTTTATAAAAGATCTTTAATTTATTTAATGAAAAAAATTAAAAGTTTTTAGTTTCTTTCTTTTTATTTTTTTAAAGTTCTTTTATATGGCGGACCCATCTTATATAATAATTATTATTAATCTTTATTAAAGTAAAAAGAATTTTATTTATATTACTATAGAAGCCTATCTTATATTTATAAAAGATAAGCTTTATATTTATAAGCTAATTATATCTTTTTTAAAAATTAATATTAGCTTTAAGGTATTTTATATTATTAAATATAAGTTATTTATTTTATTAAGCTTTTTTTAAGATTAGTTTTACTTTATTAATACTTATTTTTCTTTTAAAATTTATAATTTTATTTTTTAATATTTTAATTTTTTAAAGTTTTTTCTTTTCTTTTTTAAATTGTCTTAATATCTTATCTAGATTTAATATAAAAGAGAGTTTTAGAAGAAAGATTTATAAATTATTCTTTTTTAAAATTTCTTTTTAAAATAATATTTATATTTGTGCCATTATGGCTTCTTAAGTAGTTAAAAAGAAAAAATTAAAATTATAAGAATATTTTAATTATTAAATAAAAATTTATTAATTAAATAAGGATCCGTGTATAATATAGCTATAGAAAAATAAGATTTAGTCTATAAAGAGAAGGCTTTCTTTATTTAATAAAGATATCTTTAAATATAAAGAGTATAGGAACATAGGAATATAAGATTAATTTTTAAAAATTAATAAAAATAAAAGACTTTTAATACTTCTTCTTATATTTTTAATATTTCTTTAATTAATTATTAATACCCTTACAAGTCAGCAGGGTAATCATATATAAATATAAGCTATCTAAAAGATATGGGCGACCTTTGGCACTTCCTGGCTGGATGACCGAGAGCAGTCCACAATCGGTTCTTCCAGGATTCATCTGCGGAATCCTATGACAGTAGGAGACTAGGGCACACACTGGTTCCCAGCAGGAGTATGGGGTGTAGTCATCCACCCAGGTGGCCAGTAAGGAGGCGAGTAAACCATCTGAGCCCTGCGTGGATTATGTACTAGAGGTGTAGGCATCACTCCATGTCTGCCTTCTGTCCTGTTTGTCAGATGATTGGCCTAGGGTTTCCGACAGAAACACTAGCGTAGACAAACTCAGCCTTCAAACTCAGCCTTCAAACTCAGCCTTCAAACTCAGCCTTCAAACTCAGCCTTCAAACTCAGCCTTCAAACTCAGCCTTCAAACTCAGCCTCTGAATGTGCCCCTCAATAAAACCTATTAATTGAGGCTCTTCAATTTGAGAAATCCCCCCCCCCCCCCCAAACCTGATATGGCAGGCTTTGAATATTTTTAACCGTTCTCCTGGGGAAACAACACGGACCTTGATAATGGGTTGAGGATAAACGGCTCAAGTTAGTTCTACATATATCTTCACCCGGAATTCCCCTTCCAGTCCGCTCGTCCTGGATTTCCCAGTAGAAGAAGCGTGGGCTTCACAAGAAAGTCCAACAAATGGCTGCATCACTTCGGCCTATTGACCGTCGGGGCTTCAAGATTGCCATTATCTGCGCGGTGCAGGCAGAATGGGACGCTGTTAAATTACACCTTGAGGAAGTTTATGACACAGATGATTTTTCCTATGGCAGGCAAGACGGCGACCGCAACGCTTACACGACAGGCAGGGTGGGGATACACAATGTTGTGCTGGTACGTATGTCCGGCGCTGGAAAAAGTGCTGCCGCGGCTTGTACGTCAACTCTCCGTATGAGCTTTGGTAGTATTGAACTGGCGTTACTGGTTGGTATCTGTGGAGCTGCACCAGGTACTGCTGATGGCCAGCATATTGCGTTAGGCGACATCATTATTAGTAAATCTGTTGTTGAACTCGACTTTGGCCGTCTGTATCCTCGGGGGTTCATAAGGAAAAAAGGTGTGGAAGATACTCTTAGTCGAGCGCCTCCGGAAATTCGCGCTTTTCTGGGAAACCTTGACCATTCACTCTTGAGACAGAGGACGGCACAATATACCAGTACCTTTTGTTCACGGGCGCCAGAATTTGACTGTCCTGACGCAGAAACTGATCGACTATATCCTGCTAACTTCCAGCATATTCATCGAGGCTTACATTTATGTCATCTCTGCACTGAAGATATAAATGAGAGTAGCTTTTGTAAGACAGCATCAGACAGTTTTTGCACCGAGCTAGGCTGCGTGGGCTGCCCCTCGATCCGCTCCCGTACCCGGAAAGCCCGAGAGCCGTGGATCTATCTCGGTTCTGTTGCATCCAGTGATGCCATTGTCAGAAGCGGGCTTCATCGTGACCTAATTACTAGAGAAGAGAAAGTGATTGCCTTTGAGATGGAGGCAGCTGGTGCATGGGAATATGCTCCAATCATTGTCATCAAGAGTGCATGCGATTACGCTGACAGCCATAAGGACAAGCTATGGCAGAAGTACGCATCAGCCACGGCGGCTGCCTGCACCTTTGCCCTGTTGGAGCAGTGGAGGCCTTCATATTCCATGGAGGTATCAAGCATTCCAGGTACGTTGTGGCAGGTCCATCAACCCGTCTACTTGTATACATAAACATACGATTCAAGTAGTTAAAAATAGGTCCCCTCGTTAACTGATAACTATCTCCACAGGCTCGGTCCCACAACCAACTCCTGATCACGATTATACAAGCACATTCAAATTGCGAGAACTCGTTGGGTCGTTTCACTGCCATGAACATGATAACGAATTCCAGCGAAAGGCAAAAGAGCGACACGGACGCACCTGCTATTGGGTATTGGAGAACCGTGAATTTTTGGATTGGTATTATGGTGAAAATCAGATATTTTTGTGGCTGCGTGGGCATCCAGGAGCTGGAAAATCAACTTTACTGACTCTCTTGGTTCAAACATTGTGCAATGAACAAGTCCCGCAACGCCCTGATGTTACTTCGGCGCTCATCTACTGCTTCTGTCAGGATCGGGTGATTAATACTAGCCAGCTAGTCCTCTCAACAGCGATTCATCAATTGCTTGTTCAATACCCGCACCAGCAAAAAGCAGTCCTGGAATTTACTAACAATTTCGCCACGAGGAAGTACGGTTATTATCTTCCTCATCGCAGCCGGCCTGTTACGCATCTATGGGATATTCTTCGGTTTCTACAGGACAGAATCAAACTCGACACCTTATACTTCATCGTGGATGGTCTTGATGAATGTGAGGGGGAATCTCAAGACGAACTCTCTGAGCTATTTTATAGCGCCTCCCCGGAATTCAGAATCCTCGTTTCTAGCCGACCTAGTGTACACTTACGGAGCGCCTTTTCGAAACTCATGGGGAAACCTGGCCAGATCGTGAAATATTTGAATATGCAGGACCAGGAGAGATATATTAACCAAGACATCAACGATTATATTGACAAGGAAACCGAGAGGGTGGCCAAACTACTGGAATATTTGCCTGAGCATAGGGACGCGGTCAGCAAGACCCTCAAGCGCGATCACTCACATTTGTTCCTACCTGTCAAGCTGTCCATCAGAAAATTGGAAGGTATACCGGCCAGTGCCCTACCTACCAGCTTAGATGACCTGTCAAAAGGCCTAGCAGAGGATCTCAATGATATGTACGCAAGGTTGCTTAAGGAATTGCCCTGTGGCATTCGCTCTAAACGATCCGAAATTCTCAAGTATTTAACGTACTCTTATAGTCCTCTTACGATTGAGGAATTGATGGCTGCTTGCTACCCCGACATTGCAGGTAGGAGACAGCCAGGAAGCCGAGTTAATGGCAAAGAAATTAATCGTTTCCGTAATGAGCTGGCATTGTATGGTCCTATTATACGGATCAGGCAGGATAGTGTTATTGAATTCATCCATATTTCCGCCAAAGAATTTCTTCAACTCCCCCAATCCCTGCAAACTTTTCAAAAATTCTTGGTCACCCCATCTGTGGCCCAACAAGAAATCGCGATGGACTGCCTGAGTCTTTTGATACAGTGCTCACAGGAGCGAGCACCAGAGTTTTGGGAAGACCGACGGCAAGAAAAGGCAAAAAAGTATCTTGAGCGCACGACCTTACTCAGGTACGCTTTGCGGCATTGGCATGAACATCTCAAGAACACAACCGCTGGGCAAGCTCCCGAAAACATCGATAACAGTCTCCTAGTGCTGGTAAAAAGGCTTGCAGGGCTTTGGAGGCTTCCGAATACGGTGGGGTTTCGTCGACTCATCCTAGAGGGATGCGGACTCCTCTCGTTTCAAAACAAGGGAGGCGACTCTCTTAGTACTCTTGAAGTGTTTAGTGCACTTGGTCTTGCACTGTTCGTGGAAGTATTGTTCCTTCAGGACAAAGGCTTTGTAATGACACGTCCTCTGGCCCACCAAGTCAAATCTGCACTTAAACTGAGTATTAAAGGTGGCCACCACACGACCTTGAAACTACTCAGTGAGAAATTCGAAGTCCATGCCTTTGACGGACCTGAATTCCGGCACGTTATTGAGGATGCAGCTCGGACAGGCAATCCGGCAGTCCTCAGGAAGACATTGAGAATGCGTAAAGCGCAAGTTACTGAAATGGTCTCTGCTGTTATTGCGGCCGTCGCATCCAGCAATGGCGATGTCTACAATGCTATTCTAGAGGAGAGCGCCATTTTTGAGGCCCGGGATCGCTCTGACATGACTATTCTACATCGACTGTTCGCGGACAATTTTAATGGCTCTCTTTCGTGCGACACAGCGCTTTTACTTGCGCGAGAGTTCATCAGGAGTGGGGTTGACGTCAACGCCCCAGACCGAATCGGCAACACGGCCCTTCATTATGCCTGTTGGAGTCGCTCTCTTTCAACCCCGAAAGTCATCGTGGGTCTCTCGGGGATGGGGGCAAATCCCCGCTTAAAGAATAAACTTGGCTGGACTCCCTTCCATCTTCTCGCTAGATACACCCGGAACATGGAAAGCATCCGTGAGATCCTCCGCCTGGGTGGTGCTGATCTAATTGAAGAAAGAACAAACTCTGGTCGCACCCCATTACAATGGGCAGCTCAACGTGAACTTGCTTACACCGATACATTCCATATTGTAAAATGTCTTATTGATAGTGGTGCAAACATCAATGCTCTTTCTCAGCAAGAGCGGAGACAAATACACCTTGTCACAAAAGAGGGCCCACTATACCCTAGTGTGTTTATAAGTGAACCCTCACTTGCTGCACTCTGCTACTGATTGCAGGGCAATCTTCACGAAGTCATAAGGATGGTGTGGTCAAACATCAGAATATGACCATTCAGTCGGCAGCTACCAAAGTGTCGCACACTAGGTAAGTATGAGGCAAACAACCCTAACCCTAATCGTATGATGCAATTACTGCCTCACGAATCTGGCATCATGACTCTTGTATAATGTACTCGTGTCCAAGATCTCTCCCGTCGTCGATTTGACGAAGTCAACCTGCAGGTTATTCTCATCGACAAAATAGATTGTCGCATATGCGTAGTCCTTGTCGTTGAGAAACTCCAAATACGGTGGCCTCCACAAAGTGGGAGACAGCCCTTCAATATTCCCGGCCCCTCCAGCAACGATGTACATCGGTGCTTTGGGATCTTGCATGCCGTTCGGGTCGGGCTTGTTCTTGTATTGCGGACGGAACCGTTGAGAGTTGTGTACGTGACCAAAAACTGCTAAATCAACACCATACGTGTAGAGAATCTCCTCAAATGCATCTTGACAAGGTCCACACTGCAGTCCAGTTGTGTACCAGGGTCGATGGCCCGCAACCACTACCCAAGGAGTGACTGATCGATCAACGCTAGCGAGATCGGCAGCAAGGAAATCAAGTTGTTGATTCTTCAACCCAAACGGGCCACCATTCAGGCTCTGCGAGCCTCCGTTGGCGCTAGGAGCTTTATAAAAGTCTGTTTCAGTGTTAAGCATGACAATATGGGCCATTCCATACTCAAAGGAGTACCAGAAAGGTGGCTGCGCGAGTTCGCGAGCCTGATTTGCCAGTATTTGCGCTGAATAATTTGAGGATACAGAGAGAAAACCACTTGGCATAGTATGTCCAAATCGATGCATGAAGTCAGTGAAGTTTTTCTGACCATCAGGGCAGACCAGGGTGGTGAATGGAATTGGTTGGCAAGCAGCTTCATGGTTTCCAGGACTGAGCATGTAAGGTTTGCGGCCAGCAATTGGAGCAAGTTGGGTGTAGAAGTTCTCCAATATCGCTTGAAAGGCATTTTGACCATCGAAAAGATTATCCAATGACATAAACCAATCATCTGCATAGGCGATGTCTCCAGGGTGAATAATAAGTTCATACTCGTCCATGGTGCTAGCAAGGCGCCCGATTGTTGTATGGTTCAGGGCTGGATCAATAGTTGGAATAATGTCTCTCTTGCTACTGTCTCCTTTGATTGTGTAACCATTCTCTCCATAGACACCAAGGTCGATAACAGCGTTGATGCTGAAGGGCCTTTTGTCACCTGGGGTTCTCGGACTCATGAAGTGATCCACGGAGGAATTTCCCGAAACAATCTTGTAGTAGTAGGTAGTGGCAGGAGCCAGGCCACTTAGAATAACAGAGTTTTCGTAAGTGCGCGAAGTCGGATATGTTGTTGGCTCGAGCGATGAGCAGACACGCCTATCGAGGGTACCAGCAGAAGTGCCATATTCCACACAGGATTCCTTTAATTGAGTGTATGTATTCCATCCAATTGAAACAGCTAATCAGTCATCCATCGTTAGTGAGTGACGATCGGACTACAGGAAGACTGTAGGAAATTTTATTCTTACAACCGTGGCCATAGACTGCAAGGCGTTGATGGAACGGTGTCGTTAGGTCAAGCGGTAGGGGAGGGTAATTCACACCCGCGAGGACACAGACCGCCAACAATGGCGCAGCCTTGATTGATATTAGAGGCCTCATAATAGCGGATGCGTATAATTATCCGAAAAGGAGAGCTCGACAAAACACCCTCGTAAAATAGGTAGGTTAGATCAATGGTACCCCATCACGTCTGTCTGGTAGTATTTATGCTGCATTTTGTTATGCCCATGTGATTCAACGGGGTAAAAGAACTATTAGCCGGCAACAAGCCTCACAATCTAGCCGCGGAAAGAGCCACGCTGACCGAAATCAACCAACAGAAACTCATGCGGGACACCTTGCTATTCATGCAGGCCTGCTAGCCATTCAACCTATCACGCAGGTCCGATGTATTTAGACTGATCTTGGGCACAATACTTCAGAATTGATTGGTTGCACTCATGATTTCGATCACCCTTCTTCCTTCTCAACCACATTACAAGCGCGTCTCCTTCGTCCATCGGAGCCAATCCCACCGCCCAGAAATAAGCTTGTCGACCAGACTTTGTTGAACAGCTGGGGAATAGCTTCCTAATGCGGTCTTGCCTGTTTAATCCAATATAAAAAAGCCCCCATGACTATAATTCTATAAGGACAATCCTTCAAGCCGGCCTAGCAGGAAATGAGACTATACTGTTATCGGAAATATGGAATTCTACAGACACGGATCGGATTGCGCTGTCAACTATGGGCCAATTTTCTTTTCGTGAACACAAACCCTTGATTCATGTTTGGCAAAGCAGGCCGCACCAACGTATAAGTATCTCAGCAAGAAAGCTCCTCGAAGAGGTGAGAACGGGAATGGTCAACTCCCGTACGGGAAAGGTACTAGATAGCTTCTTCAATAACGATCGGATATCCTATAATACTTTATAAGAGATTTACCGGCTTTGTGGGGGCAGTTCCAGATTTGTTTGAACATTCAGGTGAGGCCATACGAAATACTGGGCTTGTTGGGAGTGCCTTCAACATTCGATAGACCTAAGGACTACATCATTCCTATTTACGTACCACTTGTGGTATTAACATGGTCACCGTAGTCCACCGTAGTAGATCAGGATCGAGAAAAGATTCATCTGGTTTGATCGTTGCAATTGCTGTGTAATTGTTAGAATTAACTAGTTAATAACTAATTTTATTGATTATATTTTTACTTATATTATTTAATTCTTTTTTTATTTCTTTTTTTTTAATACCAGTTGGTCAGGCAACATTAGCTATACTTATAAGAAAATCTTTAACTAAATACTAGTTAAAAACTAGTTAAAAACTAGTTAAAAACTAGTTAAAAACTAGTTAAGAACTAGTTAATTATCTTTAATAGTAAAAAGTAGAAAAAGGGGGTTTGTTTGGTAAAGTATAAAATAGTAATTTTTTAATATAAGATTTTAATTATGTGATTAACATAACCTCTGCTGTCAACCACATGACCTCTTAGCAGCTAAAAAGGGTATAAGTGGTAGATAGGACCCACGTCTCTACTTCGACGCGACCTGTGGTCTCTTGAATGGTCGGGATGACTAGTATACCCGAAAGACTGGCGCGGGTCATCTATTATCTAACAAAACATGCGGGTCAAATGTAAAATACAACCCACACATACTCTCTTTCTCTCTCACACTAACACACACACACACACACGCACACACACTCTCTCTACATACCAACACAAGCATCCTCTGTATTCTGTTAGTTCCCCTAGGAACTATGCTTCCAGCACTTCCAGCAGAGGTGACTTCAATAGTCATCTCATATCTCCTCGGCTTTGAGAACTCTCGCCCGTCAGATTACGTAATAGTGAGCCGTGAGTGGCAGGCTGTGATCGAGTACAAGACCTTTGCGGAGATTAACCTGAAAACCCCACAGAGGTTTGAAGAGTTCAAACGTATCGTGATCAGGGACAGAAAATATTTCTGTCGCAAAATCAATTATCTCATTGAACTCGATTCATATGATATTGATGCCCGTGGCCGCTTCGAGACCATCCAGGATCAGAATCAAAATAATCAAACTTTTACCAAGGCCATTGTCTCTCTCCTCCAGTCCTAGCGGAATGGCCTGAGAATCATGTCGGAGTCAGCTTATCAACTGAGGCCCGGTCCCTGAGTGATTTTGTTGGTGGGTGGAGGGAGAAACGAAAGCGGTTCGGACCACTTGGGAGAGACCCAGAGAAAGACCTGTTGCACCAACGATATGAAAGGTCGTACTTGTTATTTAAGTGTGAGAGCCTGCAAGCTCTTGCGCCAGTACCAGTAGTCACGGAGCTTTGGATCCATGGGGCGTTGAAACATGATCGATTGATCCACCCTGTGTCATGCACCAGGATTGTATCAAAGCTGCCTCAGCTTAAGAATGTCCATCTCAATCTTGAAGATAACAATAAAAGAGATTTAGATTTAAGAAAACAGATCCGAACTGGTACGCCCCCCTAATAAAAATGGGGTTTTTCTGGCTTATCATAATAGCTAATTTTGATTTTCTTAATCCGGAATTTGCAGAATCATTTCATCTCTGGCCATCATCAATTCAGGGTTTCCACCTTAACTATGCTAACGCGCCACCATTAAATCAACACTTCATGCCCCCAAACCTAATGAATGGGGGGGTTGAAGACCCTTTGAGTATCTCATTGAGAATATCCTCACAGCAACTGACTTCTATCGACTTGGACAATATCGTTATTGCAAAAGAGCTATTCTGGCCTCTCCATTCATCGCATAACGAGACAGAAACTATACAGCCATATTGGCCGAAATTGATGAGGTTCTCATTGACTTATAAACCCTGCACGCCCGCTGGTGAGTGGTATTTCGAACAAGACCCGGATGCGGATCAAGAGTATGAAGAGTCAACAGATGACTTTCATCTGTGGGAGGATCTTCCAGCATATCTCCAGCCACCTGAAGAAGATCAACGTATGATGGTATTTCGGTATAAAACATGCTAACTCTTATTCAATGAATTCTATTTGTGTGCAGGTTTCGCAGCGCAGCAGATGCCACAGCTTAAATACATGTCGCTAAAGTGCAGTGGACCTGGTGTCTCTCATGGCCTGGAGTACGCAGTTAATGGCAAGGCGGCAAAGGCTTGCTGGGCTGCTGATGGGCAACTTGAGGTAGAGGAAAGGGTTTTGAAGGCCTGGGGGAAGGCTGCGACCCAACATACTGGGGTGCCGTCAAGTCTAGAGATGGAGTTTGATTTTAGAAAAGTGCTAGTGGTGTGAATCAAAACCTTGATAGTAGCTCTATAGTACGGTTTTCTATAGTTCTACTCTATGGCTCATCGTTATACTACAGTATAGTACCTAATAATACTGTTTAGGGTTCTAAACACACTTTGGAGTACTCCTAGTAGTCTAGATCCTGGGTGTTCCCGTAAGGTAATAAGTAGACTGTCTTCTCCTACCACTCCATATGTAAGACCTTACTGGAATAAATACTGTATGTTACGATTGCACGAGTAAGCAATATACTCCTAGCTAGCTACGACATAAAAAGGATGTTGAGCAAGGAGGAAAGGAATATTGATATGGTTTGGAAACGCCTAAATTTTGGAGGGAAAAGAATAGACCCTTTAAACTTAAGAAATGACTTTTGTCGTGTTTGGATGCCAAGGAAATATACCTACTCAATAACCCTTGACTAAGAGCCAAATAGTCGGGGAGCACTACTGGTATTTAACTAACTTTCACGAAGATACCCCAATACAATAGGCTTCGTCAGCCCAGAAACTAAATGAGAAACAAGAACAGGTTAGCAGAGCGGTTAAACATATTTGTATATGTAGAGAGAGTGCTTACTTTTCACAGTTTTCATTAAGTACAGGGTTCCAGATATCTGTGCCCATTTTATGGGGATTAAGTTAGCTTTATGTTTTCCTATCGCCAGCTCCTTGTAGGTAAGATTATTATGACAAGGACAATACCATAATAGTGACTTACACAAGTTCACTAAGGCAATGCTATTGCGGGTTGCGAATGTCTGGCAGCCATCGCCTGATTGGGCGACTGCATAGGCGTTGCAGTTGCTCGGGATGCCGGACTGGGTTGGTGCGGGGGCTGTAATGTCCGATGTGGTGGTGGTGGTGGTGGTGCTACTGCTCTCGGTTGTTGTGGATGTGGACGCGGACGTGGGCGCCTTGACACAATACGCGTCCTCAGCTTGGAGATTTGAGCAATCGTCTATACGTACGTGAGTGAGGGAGCTAGAGGTGAAGGTATGCAGATCGATCAAGATGTTTTAAAGAGGAAGAAAGAGACTAACCGCCAACAGCAGGATTCCACGCATAAAATTGGCTGAGGGCAATGCTGTTGGAGACAGCAATGTCATAGCATGTGTCACCACTTTGGGCCACATACCACGTCTGGCAATTCGGGACAACTCCTGTCTGTGTTGGTGCTGGGGCAGCTCCTGAAGAGCTGCTGCTTCGTGAACTTGTACTCGTGGTGGTAATAGACGGGGAGGTGGCGGTGGTAGTGCTCGTTTAGTACGATACGCCATCCCACCCGGGGCCCATTACACAATACTACTTAAAATTAGCCGGAGGGCAACATCTGGGAGAATGAAGGGGTGGGCAAGATAGATTACAGAAGCGTTTATCCAGAGATTGGTGCAATCAGCGCCTAGCGAATACCGTGAGGTTGGATTATAATGTTAGAGAAAAATAAGTGTAAACGAGGCAGCACGGTTTTGGCTACCCAAATGGGGATATGTATATCGGTTCAACTCACCTATAGCAGGATTCCACTGATAGAATGAAGAAAGATGCATCTCAAATACCTGACAAATAAGGTTACAGGTATCCCCTTTTCCCCAACAATTGTCAACTCGGCTTTCATAAGCTATCTAGAGTTATTGCTTACCTGTTTCGGTACGATACCAATTTAAACAATTTGTCGTTACATTAGTGGTGGTATCAGTTGGAATGGAAGGATATATGAGTATATCATCAGAAGTGGTTGCTATGTACTCGGCCCTGTTAAAATTTAGACCTCTCAGAAGAACGCATAGGGCAACTGACTGTATTGATTATAGAAGGACCCCCAGTACTGAGTCTCATTCTGAAGCTTACACCCCATGGCGCTGTAATTGCCCCCATTAAGCAAACTAGGATTCCACAGCGTAAAGTCAGAAACGCTAACTCCAAACAGAACCTCAAAGCAGTCTGCGATTGACCCCTTCGCCAACGGATAGGATACGGTGGTCGATGTTAGGTTAGGGTAGGTCATAGGGGTCGCTGTGGGCAGGTCATTCCAAACGAGAGTCGAGTCTGTCACATAGGTTACGGAGGTGGTTGTTGTCGCTCCAAGGTATCCTGAGTAGGTGGAGATATCGCCCACTGCTTGGACACAATATGACTGGCCTTTTTCAAGAAGTTAGTGACAGGCTTGGACCTTACAAGTCAATGGAGGAACTGCCTCCCGCTCCCTAACCGGCCCATAAATTAGTGCAATTGTCGTCAACCTCCGGATTCAGGAAGTAAAAGTCGTCTAGTGTGATGCTATTCTTGAAAACAATTATGGCACAATCTGTGGGGATGGATGAGCCAAATACACTTGGAACATAAAAGAGCTAATATCAGCTTACATTCCCCGATGCTCACATTATACCACTGGCCACAGTTGGTGTTGGAGCCATCCATGACATTCGTTGGGATTGCCGCCGCCTTGGTTGGAGCGGTAGCAGCAACACCAACATCAATCTCCGTGGGTGGGACATATCCAACGGGATTCCCCACACAGATGACGTGCCCTATCTGTTTATTCCACCCTGAACATTTGGGATCCATGGTTGGATTCCAGGAGAGAAGCTGGGTAAGGGTGATGTTATGCGCCGCAGCGACACTCACGCAGGTGTCATTCTGCTGAACAGTATAGGTGTCACAGCTGTTCTGAACACAGAGAGTGGTGAGAGATCCTGGCCAGTCAGCACAGCCCCCTATCAGCCCGTTCAGCATCAGAAGCTGGTCTGTGGCAATCGAGTTTGCTTCGGCGAACTCATCGCACGTACTATCCGTGGGAAGAGAGATATACGACCCAGTGCAGGTGGGTGTTGCTGAATAGTTTGCGACAATGGTGCTGTTTTGACGAAGCATTTGTCAGACGTCTAATCAGAAGTGATAACTAGTAGAGGTTCCTTGTAACTGAAGGATTCCTTATTATTGGGAGGGGCAATACACACTTTGAGTCGTTCAGGAAAACCGGTGTTGGGCTTGCTAATGGAGCAGCTGTTATACTACAAGATGAGAGCAGGGAGGAATAATCATCGGCCAGTTGCTCACTGTACATGATGGAGTTACCCAGCTGAACTTCTAGAAGGCCAGCTCCACAGTTGCCGCATAGGTCAACAGCAGTGTCATTTACCGTGCCATTTGCAGTGAGGGCATAGCAGAAATTCGGAGGGTCGGAACTTGGGACTTGATATCAGCAAAGCTCCTGCCAAATAACAACTCGGCGAAAACCACAGAATGAAAGGGCTGTCTCACTCATCCAACATGCATACCATGTTATAATTCAGAATATAGTAGTCGACCCACGCAATAGGTTTCATGGATACACCCTCTACATTGTAAATATCATCAGTAATTCCGGTACCATACACATAGTCGGTCCCATTCAAAGGAGTGTCCGTGTAAATATCTTCTGCACAGGCCCGCAGAACGGCATCATAGTACGTGGCGAGGGAATCGGAGCAAGCTGTAGTACACAGACCAGAGAGGTCGTCAGATGACAGACCTCCCCAGACATACAGGTTTTGGCCAACAAGGGGTGAGCAATCAATGGTCCCTGCCAATGCGGTGGCACAGTCGTTCGAGAAGAAGGCTAAGTAGGAAGTGTTGAATAGTTGGGTTGACTCTGAGGATGAGTCGTCTCTAGGGGATAGGGGAGCTGGTGTCGAAAAGGGCATGCCAAAGGTATTATGTCTGGTTCGAGTTCGAGGGACATGTTTGTGCCCGTAATAATAGCCATGAATCCCACAAGTAGCAGGAGAAACAAAGATCTCGGCGAATGGCTCAATCACAATCACTGTCACACCCAGCATTGGGTTCCAGATCAAGCTAGACGCCCTTGAAGAGAACCTAGTCGATACCGAAGTTTCCATCTCCTTCACCAATGCGCTCACCCTGCATGTCGGTGCTACCTCCAGCTCCCCGTATGATGGGGTAGAGTACGGTGCAGACTACTCACTGAGTGTTGATATAGGGTTGCAGCAGCCATTACCAGGGTGGGACACGGGCAAACGGACAATCGGGCTCTATAGCAAGGATGCGCAGTTGGTCCCGAAGAAGTGCTACTCGTGGGCCTCTTTGTTGAGTAAACGGGAGAAGATGAACAACAACACAGTCATCTCATCGTCATTGACTAGGTTGGCCCGGAGAGACAACCAGCAATCCGACAGCATCCTGTTCCCTGATGTCTACGGTGCTGCTCTCGGCTGTCCCAACAGCAAAAACACTCCGACAGGGAACTGTAAGGTCAGCATTCTGGACACCACCAGCTCATTGAAAAGGCGACAGCAGGAGGAGCAGGAGGGTCTTCCTGCAAACGGAAGCCCTCTAGAAGCTTTGGAAGGCTCCTCCTCTTCCAGCTTGTCATCAGGGAGAGAACTACACCAGCTCATGAAGCGCGATAAGAAGGACTTCCAATTCTGTCAGAATGATGATGTTATGTTGGTTTCCTCTCAACAGTATCCGGGGTCGAGTAAATTGATCACCGACGAGGCTACGTATCCATTCGAGACCTACGGCGCGATCAATCCGAATGACTGCGATGATTACAGTAAGTACCTGCATCGTTCTTAGAATCTCGGAACCCCTTCTAATATCGATTTTCCTCTATCAGGCTACGGGCTGGTAAGGACGCCTACAAGCCAGGTGTCAGGTGACTGGGCGACGGAGCATGTTTTGGTAGGTTTACGACCTTTGTCCACTAGCATGTATGTAAGTATGTACTGACCCACATCCATGCAGGAATGGCGATTGGTAGGTACCCACGTTTAACTCCGGGGGGTCCCCTTCCATCTCAGGAAAGATATAACACTAACGCAGGAGGATACGGAGTGTAGTTGAAAGATTTCTTGCAAGACTTTATTCAGGAAGACTCCAATCTATATAAAAACCCTCGCGGCAGCGGCCAGGATGTCAGCGCCTATAAATACTTCAAAGCCTATTGGCAGGGCCCAGCCTACACCTGGAATGGCGATTACCTACATGTGGTAAACCTACTTGCAACAGCATTTCCAGGATCAGTGGATTTCCGCTCCGAGTTCACATTGATAGATAAGGAGACCAATGAAATGAAGGAAAAGTACGGCCTCTCTCTCCCTTCTCTCTCTACCCTTCCTGGATATGTATGGGGCAGTTGATAATATAAATCATAATGAGTTGCTGACTCTTAGCGGTTTGACAGACTCTATGATACCGGTGCAATCCGAAAGGACACGACAATGTACAACTATCTTAATGGCGTTGGTGAAAGTGATTACAATAGGGCTATCAACGCCTGCCAGCACCTTATCTTTGCCCTAGAGTATCAAAGAATCCCCGCTGTTTCCCAAATTCTTGTAACTCAAGCGACCCGCGTGGGCACTTATCTGTTCGTCTTCTTCCCCCCTTTTTGCCCTCCTTTTCTTTCTATATAGTGTGGCTAGAAGCAAGATCTAACAGAGACACTATTTGGGGTAATAGGGATGACCTCGAGACTTTGATTGTCAACAATGTCAGTGTTGTCCTTTCCTTTCCTTTTCTTTCCTGATTTCTCCCACACCCACCGCATGCTTTTTTTAACTCTTCTCCCTTTCACAGAACCCCGCGGGTTTACTCCCGTACCAAAAATTAGGACTAGGTGATCTATGGCGGTGATTTATACACGGACAATGGGATCTACAGCACGCGAAAGGCCTAAGTAAGTGTACTCCACCTGTACTGTTCGGGCCTGGCTTCCAAAGGACAAGCCGGCTGACAATTCTCCACCCCCAGATTTTCTGGATAGATGGGTACCTGAGATTGAGAGTTTCTTCCAAACTGGTGACGATGATGACGGGGATGTCCAGATGGGTGGCACAGAAGAGAACGCAGAGGTTCTTGAGCGTGTAGCAGCGTTGACGGAGGCTTGATCGAATATCCCACGGGACATTAATAATCCTTTCCCCAGCGCCTGGAATACATAATTGAAACTAAAAAGCAGTCTCTATAGTCTAAGCCGCCGATTTTGCCAGTGTTTCGCCCTTGTATCTGCGCCCCCTCGTTTACCCTAAAGTCCCCATACTAATCCGCGCAAAGCAGAGCTATCTTTATTTTTATAAGTAAAAAAGAATAGCTTATTATATCTTATTACTTTACTAAATACAACTTTAGGTGCTTTATTGGCAGCTTTATTTATATATTTATTCAAAACTTTACTTAATTAATTATCAGACTAATCTAAAAAATACTTTTATAAGCAAGCTTATATTCTAAATAATCTTAAGGAATAAAGTACTATCTTTATATTACAAGTATTTATCTACCTAAATAGCTTAATAGAAAATATAGTTATTAAAATATAATTAAAGTACCTTCAAAAAGATTTTTAATTATAAAAAATAAGGATAAGATATAGGTAGTAATTCAGTATCTGACGGAATTGTCGCTTTTACTACAAAGGATACGATTCGATGTCAAATCCGCTTTAAATGATAATCTTGAAGGCCTTGTTCTTTCTATTCTACCCTAGAATGCTCGCTCAGATACACGAATTTCCATGTAGTTTCTACCGTTTTAAGAGGTTGCTGTTTTGGTATATCGGCTTACCAAATATTGCAATATTTCCTTGGTGGCGTTGAGGCGTCGATGTCTTTGTGATAGATTCGCTGGCGATCGCGATCCCGGAGTCATTCAAACTCTTGTTAGGATGCCTGATGGCATGCCTAAGGCCTTATTGCATTTATTATATAATTGCTCGGGCAGCTCAACCCTGGTTCTATTCGCGGGACCCAGCTCGTGGTAGCTCAGGATTAGCTAGCTCATCATTGCTTGGAATTTCTTGGCACTTTCTATGCATCAGTCCCTGCCATTGGATAGGCCTCAATTTGACCTGCTTTAACTTACTAGTACTCTATTTTACCTGCGTTAGTAACTCCAACACGCAATGGGACTAACTATGATAGTATTGTTGCCTTCTGACCCTGGTCAAATCTGGTTATAATATCTCCCTTATAATATTACTACAGTATTCAGGGCAAACAAGGTCTTATCTTTTACTGGCCATGAGGATGCTACGAGGCTCTAGAATTAGCAACCCGATCCCGCAGGAGGGCAGGAGGGGAAAATGGCAGTCGCGAGGAATAACGTAATTCGCCCCCGAGCCCTCATCAACCGAGTCGTCAGAAATTTCCAAATTCACGGCTGTTTAATTTATTGACATTTACCATCAGTTTCACCCGTAGCCATTAAATGAGTACACCTCCATTTTTCCTGCCTTTCCTGCGAGAAATGAATGTTCTTGTCGAATAAATAATCCACTGTGGCTCACGACTACTGTAAATTCTCGTTATAGCGAACCCCAATACAACGAATTTCGCCTTCTCACTTTTTGTTGTGTCTCTTTTATTTTCCCATATATTTTGTTAAATTCCTCGATACTTTGAATTTTGGATAATTTTTTGGCCCCCCCATACAAATTTCGTTATATTAAAGACTACTAACCTAAATAAGTAAATAAATATCACATGAATACTAATTTATAACCCTCTATTCTAGGGGTATTCTGGTATTTACAGTCCCCCCCACATAAAATATATATTTTAACATCATACCTTTTACTATTCAAGAGCAACAAGATAACAAACTCATATAAAAAATAAAATTTTAGATCTTAAATAAAGCTAGTATATAGTTAATAACTAATTATACTTATATTTTAAATTATAGATAGTGTTGCAATACAAAATTATAAAGATTTCAATATACCGAAATACTCGTTATAACGAATTTTTTGGGCTGTCTCATATACTTCGTGAAAGCGAGGTTTTACAATATTTATTGCGGAGTGAAGTTCCGTAACCAAACAATGTTAAACATTTCCTGGCTGAACAAAGGTTCGATAGGTGGGTATTCAAGGCCTTTAAGCGCAGTCTGGAGCTCTACAAGGAAATCGAGGTGATGAAAGGTTCACTCCCAGTGGGCTTTGCTTGGAGGGGTCCTTGACGATCACTTAGAGCAACAACCAGAGTGTGGCAGTGAGAGGCTCTGTGCACCTGCAGGATGTGATTGAGCCTCTTGGGCCTGTATCTTCACTTATTATCCCTGGAGTAGGTTTGGAATGCCCATTGAAGGGCTGATCAAACCACTTCAAGGTGTCATTTTTAAAACACCACAGATGAGGGGGCATAACCTTTTGGCTATATCCATCATGTATATTTAAAGTTGAATGCATGAATAATAGTACCCCGGACGCGAAAAGCTGGAAGGTGACACGGAATAAGGGGAAGAGGGTGCTTTGCAGAACTGCTTTGGCCTTTCCCTGAAAGGCGGCTGGTACACAAAGACAAGTGACGACAACGTTTTGTTTCTGATATTGGCAGCGGTGTCATCGTACTGTTATTGGCTGATCTGGTGCCTGGGCAAGAGCCCAAGTGGTCTAAAATCTTGGTGGCTTTCCCATACGAGGTGCGGGGCGCACCGCGCTCAACCAAATACGAGAATAGAGGCGCAATGATGCTATCATTGGCTCTCATCTCTAAAGAAAGTTTCGTATTCCACAGGTTCGTATTTGAGAAACCACCCACCCATGCGCGAGCAAATCTCAACTGAGTCAGGCAGAGTGAAACACCTCTAAGATTTAAATAGAGATGATGGCACACCCATCTTCAACCTCCCTTGAAAGAGCCCTTCCATTCTTCGCAAACTTGGTTCTACTTGAAGTGCTTCCACAGCTCTCACGATGCAGTTGAAATTTCTCTTGTTTGCCCTCCTTTCCCAGCGTGCCCTAGGCACTGCTCTCACGTCCTTTACCCTTGACGACGGGTCTCTAATCGAAGCAGACCCCAGCGAAGTCCTTGCTGCTTTCAGTCCAGAAGACGAAGGTCTCGTGCGACTTGACCATGACTACGAGGACGACCTTGAACCGAACGACCCTAAGAAACTCTTTGCACGAGCCTGTTACCCGAATTACCCGATCCCTTGCCAGAGCGGCAGGAGATGCTGCCGGAAGGGTGGTGCCTGCTGCGAGAACAGAAGCTGCATTAACCCACGAATCCACAACTGCTGCCTGTACGGCTACTACTGCAACAAGCCTTATCGATGTGTAAAGTACCCGAATGGGAACATTGGGTGTTTGAGGCGGCGATAGGTTATCTTTTGTTCAACCTCTCTGTCCCGGTATTCATTTACGAGAAGGGTCTTAGGAATTCTGGAAGGGAATGTGTAGATAATATAAAACCGCGCTTAATCTGAGCCATGAATGTAGGAAATGGATATTACTAGTGCAGGAGGTATGCTCTTGTACTTCTGACATGATGTATTAAAAATTGATTCTCAGTGCTGCCTGGCAGTAGGTTCTAGGATAAGAAAATACTAAAAATACAGACTATTACAGGGTGGTACAGAGCGGCAGCGCAAAATAGTATGGGGACCAGACTAGGACAAGGGGTCGCGTGACGGTGTAATTACACCCAGTAAAATTGGCGAAACCCGCGCTGCCCAGACTATAGCGAGTTCAGTCGCGCGGTCGTTCTCTTGAGTGCGGCTTCCTTGTGGCTTGTGATGATGACTCGAAAGCTGTTCTGGATGCACGCCTGCGCAGCCATTTCGCCTATCCCCATGGCGCCGCCGGCGACAAGGACGACAGCGTCACCAACGTTGAACAACGATGCAATTTGCATGTCTGTCTGAGATGCCATGATGAATTATGCTTTCTCCAGCTTGGATAGTGGCGAAGCTCAGCTTTTTTGCTCAAAAGTGTAACCTAGAGTTCACAGTGATTAATCTCTCGCCAACTGAAACTTGAATAAGCGTAGGCCACATGTCCCGAGCGCCCAGACACGCTATTTGCCGTTATGTGAATCCATTTATGGACCACACCCTCGCAGTATCCATATGCCAATTATTGTTGGTCTGGTCAAGCGGACCGTACGAGCGGCAGGCAAGCGCATGCGGTTCCTCCCTCAATCTTAGAGGAAAAGGTGGCGCCCGCGCGGTAACCCCCACGTCGCATACCTCCAACACTTGATGCCCAGATAATAGTCTAGTGGAACCACTGCTCGCAACCCTTACGCATTCGGAATTTCCTCCAAGATAGCTACACCATGACAGACAAGCAATCCTTAATTGTCACACGCAAAAACTTCACGGCTGAGTATCACCATGATACCTACCCGCAGCTTCAATCCCGCCTCGCCAACTCCACAATTTTCGGTAATCGGCATGTCTCACCGGCGCCGGCAAAGGAATTGGGATCGCAATCGCGCTGGCCTTTGCTTGGGCAGGTCCGCGGGTGATTTTCCTGCGTGGCCGGACGGCCTCGGCGCCTGAGGAAACGAAGGCCGGGATTGAGAGCGCCGCCCCGGCTGTATGCGCCGAGGCCATCGTTGTGGACATTGTCAAACGCATCAAGCATTGTGTTGAAGCATTCTGCAAGGCTCAGGGCCTCTATGGGGACCGCCCTATTGACATCCCAATTAAGAACGCCGCGTATCTCGCCGCTGAGCTCGTGGTTGGAGAAAGCTCTAGCAAGACGGGCGGGTCTTTGAGGCGAGCTGGAACCACTACAAGGTGAATATCAAGGGGTCGCTCGCGTTAGCGACGGCGTTCCTTTGCAAGTCTACGGCAAATGGCGCGACTATTATCAACATCTCTTCTGGTGCCGCGGTGCTCGGTCACGTCCTGGTAATAGGATTCTACGCGTCGAGTAAACTGGCTACACTCAAGACGTACTTGGATCTCAGCCATGAACAGGCCCACCAAGGCCTCGTGATCTTTCACTTACACCCCGGGTCCGTCCAGACATCCATGTCGGCTCCCGAGGCGAATTCTATGGATATAGGTAGGGACAGCCTTATCTGTTTGTAAACGAGGGCGTTGCTAACCATGTGGCCTGATTAAACGCCATCTCAATTATACGTCGACGTTGCCGTGTGGCTGAATAGCCATGAAGCACAACAACCGGCTAATCTACACAAACTGGGATGTTGACGAGCTGCTGCAGAGGAAACAGACCATCATGGCGAAGGAGTTTGGTGTGACGGGCTGGGATAGCATTGCCTATTGAGTAGTCAATCTAGTTTGTCGGAGACCTCGGTATCAAGACCTGCTCGGAGCTTAAAGATAGAGATACATAAAAACAATGTCTTCAGCGCAGGCATCTCAACTCTTTTAGACATCGGGCCTACCAGAAGGTCTGGGTATCGAGTCCTTGCGACCGCGTGCGTACAAGCCGGTCATGTGGACTTAATAGGTTAGATCGCAATGTCATACTTCGTAATGCCAGCAGCTGCCAACCTTGCCAACTTAAGGATCGTAGTGCGTAAGCTACAAATGGGGGAGCGGTCCCTTCACCACCCTTTGGCAGCGGAGCATTCCGTCTTCCGACGCGGGTGCAATCCTGCTGCAGCACTGGGGGTCGATGACGTAGCGGGGCCAAGCGGTGCGTCAGCGGCTGGGGCTTCAAGCCCTAACCCTAACCAGGAATCCACAGGAGATCCAGGGGTGCCTCGCCGTCATTGGATAGTGGCTTCTCAGGGTTACTACCTAGCTGGATCGCGATCGGTCTGGATTTCCTTGGGAAGTAATGAAGAACGACAACAAGAGTAAAATGAGGCAGAACCTGAACAACCGGTTTTAATGTGACGTCATCGCTCAATTCGGACCCTGACTACCATGGAACTTGGATCTTGAAGATGACGGTGTAGCCCTCGGGACAAAGGATATAAGGACTCTTCTCACCCTTTGCAATATCTCTTTTCTTCTTATCAACTCAAACACTACTCAAGCACACAAAGAACCAAACCAAATCAAGCAACGCGCAACCCAACACAACCTAACACAACCCAACACAACCCAACAATATCACCACAATGGAGACCGTCAAGGTACGCACGTACCGCATGAAAGCGTCTTTCTCTTCTCTGTCTGCTCTAAGCTCTAACAGCGATCACTAGAACACCGTCAACTACGTTACCGAGTCCATCCAGGGCGCCGGCTCCACCGCCTCAAAGGAGGTGAACAAGGAGGTTGCCAAGGACAACAACGCCGACCTCACCACGCGCGCCACTGCCGCCAAGGACGCTCTCTTCGACAAGAAGGACGAGCAGGCCCATCAGACGAAGGCCGATGTTTACAAGGGTGCGTAATAAGTTTTTCCCCGTCCCGAATCAGTCGGCCCTTCGATCATAGATGGTTTATTAATGATACTTTATATATAGAGGCCGCTAAGCACTAAATTTCCGCAATGATTTGAGGAAGATAGACAGGGGCAAGTCAATCAGCTTGCCCATGTAGTTGAGGTAAATCGGTTGATTGCTACGAAGATATGTACTTTTATAAGGAAATGACATCTTAAATTTTATCCTGCTCCCGTTCACTTGTCCTCTTCATTGAATGCACCCTGTAGAAAGTATAAAACTAAGCCACAATCACGCCAGTAAAACTCTCCTTGACTCTTGCTGAAGCGCTAGGGCGTCTCCGTGGGACTCGGAACATGCTTGCAATCCCTGATCTCCGCGATCCAGCCCTACGTCCTATCAACATATCCATCCATCATAAGCCCAACAAAATCCTTGACAATCTCCTCCCCGGAAAACGCACCCCCTTCGCGAAAACAAGTGGTCCGCGCCTACCGCAGAATAAACTCTTGATTGGATGCCCACTTTCGTCAGTGAGCTTTTCAATAACGCAAGGAGCTCCCCTGACAACCCTGACAAGGGTGAAAGCTACATTTGGGATGATGACATTGGTGCTAAATGCGCTTCCGCTTATTCTGAGGCAGTCCGTGCGGTGGCAGACGGCCTTAAACCTGTTGGGACAACGTCAGGCACCAGGGACTCGGGATGTTGGATTCCAGAGGAATGAGATACATACGTGCAAAACAGGCTCTCCGACGAATAACACCTGGATGTCCCTGCAAAGGCAGCTACCTTCCGGAATCTTAGTTAAAAAACGCCAACGAGGTAGGATTCAAGGGCGCGTCACAAACCTCTGTTGATCAGCTTGAATAATTTGTGTCTAGAAACAGGGGGTATCGGTCTGTAATATAGTTTGCTGATTTCCTGCCTCACGCTCCACAAAATACCTGCCCATGGTGGAGGATCTAAAGACAAAGGCACGCCAGCTCGGCCCGTGGATCATGTTCCTGCCCAAAAACCCCTTGAAGGAAGGCGCGGGCTTCAGCAATCTGGAATATGGGCTCATGGCCTGGTAGTGTCTAGGCCACAGCGAGACTGCCAGCGAGGCGACAAACTGTTCTGCCCCGGGTACAGGCAATATGAAGGTTTTTGCCAAGTACGGTACTAAGGAACAGAAGCGACAGTGGCTGGATGCGCTGCTGAAGGGGCAGATCCGTTCAGCATTTTCAATGACTGAGCCGCAAGCCGCCAGCAGTGATGCGACAAATATTGAGCTTAGCATCAAGAGAGACGGAGAGTATTACATGCTAAATGGCCAGGTATGTTGCTGACCCATACCGCCAAAGTTGATCATTATGGCACCCACTCAGCAAGAATACCCAGAAATGGTGGTGGCAACACAAGTGCCAAAATCTTCCTTGTCATGGGCAAATCTAATCCCTACTCGCCTCCACCCCCCTCTCAAAGCAATGCAGCCTTCTCAACCACCGGTATTTTTTTTCATGTGCGAACTCGTCTGTGAGAATTTTGACATGCGGTGATAATATCGATAGAATGCAGGATATGGAATGAATCAATTCCAATGCTCCAAGAAGAAGAAATCTATCTACAGGAACTATCCTTGAATATTAAGTACATCATCCATCCTACCTAGTATTAGTAGCTGTTCCACAGGCCGTTAGGGTCGACCGATAAGCCAGCGGCTGTGATTGGCATTTCGGAGTCCCGTTACGCGCCGCTATTCCCATAATGGGAGGTAACATCGGCTTCCAAGTTTCATTTCTGTATCTCCGACAGATAAAAACAGGCTTAACACCTCTTCTTTCGTTCCCCTCATCCTCAAAGTCGCAAAGATGACTTCCACATCGCAGCCCTGTCTGGCTGCTGCAGACGCTGCATTCGGGCCCCGTGTCAGTGTCGCCTGTCGAGCCTTCGACTTCACTGTCTACTTTGAGGATTTATTCTTCGCCTGCCTGCCCGCTGCGCTATTTCTGCTGTGTTGGACGTTTTCTGTATGGCTGCTGTGGAAGGAACCGCGTTGCACTGAGCGATCAAAACTGCTTCTTTGGAAGCTTGTATGTTGCGTTTCATTTCTTTCTTTTAAATTTTTTCCAGGAGATGACTACCTAATGATAGTTTTGTACGTATCTTAGGTCTCCTTGCTAGCGCTTTGGGTCTGCCAGATAAGCTTTCTTTTCGTGCGGAGGCTATCCCCAACACTCCAGAACAATGCTTCGCTCACCGCCGACGTGCTGGAGGTGCTCGTCACCGCGAGTGCTGGTGTCTTGTCGTACACACACCACTGTTATTCAATTCGGCCGTCGACGCTCCTCGCCCTGTTCCTTTCTGCCAAATCACTTCTGACCATTGCCAGAGTCAGAACGTTGTGGCGTATCGAAACTGCAACTAATCAGGCCATAGTTCTCACCCTGGGCTTGATTTTCACCATTTGTTCAATGGTTCTCGAATCGCTGGAGAAAGAATCTTCTGTAGTTTCGATGACACTAAAGCCCGCGACACCCGAGCCATTCAGTGGCTTCTGGAAACAGGCGAGCTTCGCGTGGCTGGCTGGGACATTCCATCAGGGCTACTCGAGGGTGTTTTCCATCGCTGACCTGCCTGATCTTGACCCACAACTAAGTAGTAGAGACGTTGGGCAGAAGCTGCTGGAGGCCTGGTTGCGCAAAGGTAGGCATGGAATTCAAAGCTGCCACCCGCAAAAGCCAATATCTGATGTCTGATGTAACAACAATTAGAGGACAAATCGGCGAAGCACGCCCTACTCGGGTCCTGTCTGCATGCTTTCCACACTCCGTTCAACTCAGCAATCATCCCACGTCTGTGTTTGTCTGGGTTTACGTTCTGCCAACCGTTTCTTGTCAATGCAACTATTTCCTGGGTCGGAATTATCGACGCACCCATGGACTCTGGCAAGGCACTGATTGGGGCATTTGCAATTGTGTACTGCGGAATAGCCGTGCGTAGACTCCTACCTTATTATTTCCCCATGCCACGCGGGAACAATCGCTAATATCATCACCTGAGGCACACAGGCAAGCAATGCGCTTTATGGATACTTTACGTTCCGCTTTACAATCCGTCTCCGGGGTGGCTTGATCTCACTCATCCATAGACAAACAGTGCGGACCCGAGCGGCTGAGCTGGGCGGAAAGACGGCAATTACTCTAATGGGGACCGATGTCGAGCGGATTGCAAGTGGCTTCCGATTAATTCATGAGATGTGGGCCAGCTTGATTGAGATCGGTGTTGCGATTTACCTGCTCGAGAGACAGGTCGGGGTGGCCTGTATCGTGCCTGCCCTAATTGTTCTTGGTATGTATCTTTCACTAACATACACACCTGATATGAGGCTGTGCGGGGATTCAAGACTCTGACACTTGCTGGTAGTCTTTGTCGGTACCACGTTCAAACTCTCCGCAGCGAGCAGTATATCACAGCGTGTTTGGGTGGAGAAAGTTGAAGATCGACTCCAGGTGACGTCATTTTCCCTGGAGCGGATCAAAGAAGTCAAGATGTTGGGATTGTCCGAGACAATCTCGTCCATAATTCGGGGTCTTCGGGAAGCTGAGATCACTGCATCGGCTGTGTTTCGCAAGCTGCTCATTGTGCGCGTTGTTCTCTGTTAGTCATTTGAGCCAAGTCCGTCACTTCGTAGAATGTTGGACTGATCAGATATCCTACCATGCAGCCAATGCGCCGATGAATCTGGCTCCGATAGCAACGTTCGTGGTGTATGCCATTATTGCGCTTGTACAGGATGACCAGTCGATTCTTGCAGCTAGAGCGTTTACTTCGATATCCCTCATTAGCCTGATGACGACACCAGTATTGACTTTCATTCAGGCACTACCGGCGGTTATACAGTGCTTGGGATGCTTTGATAGAGTCCAGGAGTATTGCAACGAGACACAGAAAACCCCAGATACCGATTTCGCCGATCCCCGAACTTTTGAGGATGCTGATGGTGATAAATCAATGGCTTTAGTGCAGATTGCCGATTCATCAAGAGGGGTAGCCATACAGGAAATCAACGGCCACAGCTTTGGGTGGAACCGAGACGCACCTGCGGTGCTCCGCAATATTAGACTTCAGGTTCCTCAAGCTGCGATTTCTATGATCGTCGGGCCCATTGGAAGCGGGAAATCTACCCTTCTCAGCAGCATTCTCGGGGAAACAATTTCTTTTGGGCCTTCTTATGAGGGGAGTCGATCTGGTGTTGCATACTGTAGTCAGGAGGCGTGGCTTCGGAGTCAGAGCATCCGTCAGAACATTCTTGGCGAGCTACCAATGGACTGGGAATGGTATAAAACAGTCATACTTGCTTGTGGGCTGAAAAGAGACTTCGCGCAACTTCCTCGTGGTGACAGGACCTCCGTGGCCGGCAATGGAATCACAGTGAGCGGTGGACAGAAGCAACGGATTGTAAGTGAAGGCGCTTGATGCACTTACCTGAGGCCGGTTGACTGAGCGTTAAATACTAGGCACTAGCTAGAGCTGTCTACTCTCGACACAAAATTGTTTTGCTCGACGATGTGTTTAGCAGCATTGATGCTACCACGGTGGAACACATTGCCCGTCATCTATTCGGTCCTGGAGGTCTTCTACGCAAGATGCAGACCACCGTCATGCTTGCCACTCACTCGAGTATGCTGCATTCTGTATCTCCTTGTCGAGTCTTTTATTAACCTGGCGGTCGATAGGGTTCCTTCTCCAATACGCCGATAATATTGTTGTCCTTGCCGACGGTCGCCTTGTAGAAACCGGTACTATGCAGAATCTGACAGCCGGCAACGCCGATGTTCAGGATATGGAAGATGCTCTACCAACCCCTTCTCCGACGGCGGCGCCACATGAGATAGAGAACGTGTCGACCTTCCGGGATCCTGATGATGATGACGATACTGGCGAAACCGAGTTACACAGCAAACAACTAGGCGAAACTTTGAGTCGTCAGCAGGGTGATCTATCCATTTATGCCTACTATTTTTCTGCCTCCGGGCGCACTACAGTCGCGCTATGTTTGGCGTGTGCACTAATCTGGGCCTTTTGTGGCGAGTTTGCCAGTGAGTATCACTCTGAAGCGCTGGGCGACGTACCTCGTACCCTGCTAACGTAGCAAAGCTGTATGGCTCAATATCTGGACATCAGTTAATTCAGAACATCCCAACTCCCGAATTGGTATGTATCTGGGCGTATACGTGCTCTTGGGAGTTGCCAGTATTGTCTTCACGATCGCTGTCTCTTGGTATGATTACCTGTTAATGCGTCTTGTCTCTATCTGCATGAACTGATAATGACACTGCGTAGGCTTCTAATCGTCAATATTGTCTCGTCATCAGCACTAGAATTGCATGAGAGAGTGCTGAGCAGTACATTCCAGGCGCCAATCCATTTTTTCCATCAGGTTGGTATTGGCAGTATAACAAACCGGTAAAGAGTCCCCTCCCAACTCTGCATTCCAGAAACTGACTATGTCAAATTATAGGTTCAGTCAGGATATGGACCTCATTGATATGAGCCTGCCTATTGAGGTCTTCAACGTGATTGCCTGTGAGCCTGCATGAACGTGGATCCTATTATACCGGCCAGACTAACGCTTATATGAATGCTAGGGGGCTGCACATGTCTTGTCAAACTGATTATTCTGTGCGTATTCGCCAAGTACCTATCCGTTGCTGTCCCCTTCGCGGGCGCGGTCGTGTATTTCACGCAAAAATTCTACCTGCGGACATCGCGCCAGTTGCGATTCCTCGATATTGAAGCTAAGGCGCCGTTATACACTCTCTTCCTGGAGCTCGTTCAAGGGACTGCAACAGTTCGTGCGTTTAGGTGGCAGCAGAGCTTTGACGAGACCTGTCTGTCTCTCCTTGATATGTCGCAGCGTCCAGTATACTTGTTGTATTGTGTGCAGCAATGCCTGGGGTTCTTTTTGGACATGCTTATATCCATTTTGGCTGTTATCCTCATTGCCACGGTTGTGTTTCTGAGAGACAGGTCCGGCCCGGGTGATGTGGGTGTTGCTTTGGTCATGGTGATGACCTTTAATAATACATTAATGCAGCTTGTCAAAGATTGGACGAATATGGAGACCTCTATCGGCGCCGTGTCTCGCGTGAAGAGGTATACAAGTACGACGGACGTGGAGGAAAATAAAGAAGATAACCCATTGCTGCCAGTGGACTGGCCGGTTGCTGGGAGAATTGAGTTGTCTGGTGTTGTAGCCAGCCACGCGTTAGTCCACCCTACATGAAACTGACCACTCTGACTGACTAACATGCCGCTATTAGGAGTCAATCTGAGGCCGTCTTGAAAGAGATCTCACTGTCAATCAATGCGGGTGAAAAGATTGCGATATGCGGACCATCTGGCAGCGGAAAGACTTCCTTTATCCTTGCGCTACTGGGGATGGTCGAAGTGCAGCAGGGTACCATCACAATTGACGGGATCAATATCCTGGAGTACTCGCGTGCTGAAGTCCGCAGGAAATTGAATGTCGTGACACAGGATTCCCTCCTCATTACCGGAAGTGTCCGCTTCAACATTGATCCATTGCATATAGCATCCGACCAGGAAATTATCAGCGCATTACAGGGCTTTGGTTTGTGGGATAGAATCAATCACGAGGGCGGCCTGGATGGAAGGATGGAACCGAACGCATATTCGCAGGGCCAGAGACAGCTTCTTTGTCTCGCCAGAGCAATGGTGCAACAGGGGAAGTTGTTGATACTTGATGAGGCAACAAGCAGGTATGTTATACTAGGTGCATGCCATCCCGAATGCGGACATTGCTAATATAGCTTTCCTCTAGTGTGGACGATGGGACTGAAGACTTTATGCAAGCGGCAATTAACAACGAGTTCTCATCTCATACAGTCCTCGCTGTCATGCACCGTCTGAGACATATTCATTGTTATGACCGCGTCGTCCTTCTGGATGAAGGAGTTGTTGTCGAGTTCGATTCCCCGGGAGCACTTCTTGCTAAAGAGTCGCGCTTTAAAGAGCTTTATGAGAGTGGAAAGATGTGATTATGTCAAGGTATCGTCTAGAACAATCCTATTCATTACCTAGTCACTGCCATTCGCAACCTCTTTCTCTGTAGTCCCTGCATTGGAGCCCCTAAGGGGGGATTTGGGGATTTACTCAAGATGAACAACTCCATACTGGATATCGGCTCCGGACATAGTATATCAACAATAGACAGCTGGCTGTTAAAGTGCTTAGAAGCAATCGCGCAGATCGGTCGCTCGAAGGGGGTCAACTAGGGGCGGCGAGGAATAGTTTAGACCAATCTGTACGCGGCGAGAAAAGGAAACGTAGACTCACCTCCGTAGGCAGTGACGGGCATTTCCGGGGTTATTTTTTCGATCCTTAAAGCAACGGTATTTGCAACATTGAGCCGGAGTGCATTTTCAACGACGAGCCTGGCGGCCTCAGTGGTATTGGATTGCTTTATTGTAGTTGGCCTAGGTCCGTCGTGTCAGTGCCGTAGTGCCACCAGACCCTCAACCAACCCGATGCAGTCCCGGGGCTTGCCAACTGCATTTCATGACATTCTCCGGCTTCGAGCCATTACGGCCCTAGTAGAGTTGATGAAAGATGTCGGTCACAGTACGAGCGCTCCTCTCGCGACTTTGAACCATGTCCCGGACAGCATAGACACGCCGTTCCTTTTGACCCCAATCTAGGTTATGTATCTTCAGGCATACTCGGATATCTGGACCATCTTAATCAGAGCTGCTTTCTCTGCTACGGTCGGCGCTGGTAAACCCGGTGGTTTGCAGTCATGCCATGCGTTATATGCCGGGAACGCTTTCAAAGGGAAATAGATGTGGACCTAAACAGCACGCCGAAAACAAAGGACACATGGCACAAACAACAAAAACCAGGGAAAAAAGAAGGGAATAGATTATGATTAAGTTGGGATCAGTCTATTCGAGGATCTTTAAAATTCGTAAGTAGGCTTGTGTATCCGTAATGTCGGAGCTTCCTTGAACAAGCTATGTACCTAAATCATGCAAAATCACAGATTATCGGAAGCCTACTTTATATGTATAAGACCATACTTTCCGTAGCAAGCAGTCCAAATGCGCGACATACCTAAGAAGCTTGCCTAACTAGATGTTCTGGGGGAAAGATACCTTGGGCGACCGACCACACGGATGTAAGATTCATTATAGTTCTACGAAGTTAGGAAGCTGCTCTAACTCCAGCACTCCGGAGACACCCATGTGGCTCAACATTGAGCGCTAGGACCACATTTCTGGGTATGTGTTCCACAAACTTGACTGGAGACATATCTTCATGCCGAGGTCCCAACTTAAGAGGATTGTCTATTGCTGCATATATTACTTGCTAGATATTACGCGAAGAAATAGCGGTGACTGGCATGAAAAGCCGATCATCACAGCCGTACTCCCGGATGTTCCTCGGGGCAGGGAGCTCGGTATGCCACAATATGCAGCAGCATTAGATTCTCGTCAAATTAAAAAACAAACTGATATCAACCGAATCTCCTGTGACCGGGAAGGGTGGGGTCCCGGCGGGGGCGGGGGTGCTCATTGTGTTTCCAGTAGTGGTGGCTGCAGGGGGTGTTGGCTGTTTAGTTGTCCAGCAGCATCGGCCCACATACCGGTGATGGTTCTAGGCTTCAATATTTAAATGGAAGTGATGGAATGATGCCCCTGCCTCCCTCCTATTTCCAGACACCTGTGCACGCCCAAATTACCTGGCCCATTTCAACTCATCAGTTTATCTACCAATCATTCACGATGTCTCCCGATCTACCTATTATTTGGAGAGACCAGGCCGCAGAATCTGACTATGAAGATGCCCGATCAAGAGTTTTCAACGCGAAAGTCCCTAACCGATTCCCTCGAGCGGTCGTCAGGCCTACCACAGTGAACCACATCGTCCAGGCTGTAATCATTGCAAATAAACTGGACGTCAGAGTCGCTGTCCGATCGGGAGGCCATAGTTGGGCTTGCTGGAGTATACGAGATGATTCAATCTTGATTGATCTAGTCAACTTCAAACATCTTTCCTATGATGAACAGAGTAAAATCATCTCAGTGTCCCCCGGGACTATGGGTCACGAGATGTGCGAGTATCTCGCGTCCAAAGGAAGGTTCTTCCCTGCAGGCCACTGCGGAGACGTTGGCCTTGGAGGTTTTCTCCTCCAAGGTGGCATGGGCCTGAATGCTAGAGTGAGCTTTGTCTCTATATTCATGATCCAGAGCCTTCATCCACTAATAGACAAAAATAGTCGTACGGCTGGGCGTGTGAATATATGATTGGGATCGATATAGTCACAGCGGATGGGGAAATTAAGTACTGCAGCGAATATGAGAACACCGAATTATTCTGGGCGGCTAGAGGGGCAGGTCCAGGTAAGCGACAAAGGGGTTAATCGAAGACAAATCATGTCCTCATCGAATGTCAAATTGGTAACAAATTGACAGGTTTCCCGGCTATCGTTACTCGATTCTATCTACAAACGCGACCCATGCACGACGTTCTAAAGATCAGTGCATATGTTTGGCCCATCTCGCAATATGACACTGTTATGGCTTGGCTACTTCGTGTGAGTGATATTGTTGATCTCTCCTATGATCAGTCAACCCTTTAATGAATCAACCTCCAGCCTCTAACCATCCGCTATTCTTAGATATTGCCTGAGATAAGCGAAGACATTGAGCCGCTTGTGACTACCATGCACTCCACAGATGCGGATCAGGTTGTAATTACTGTTCAAGCTTCGTGTTTTGCCTCATCTGAAGCGGAAGCGATGGACAAATTGAAGCCTTTGATTGATTCCCACCCCACAGGGACTATCGCCGCACAGGACGCGCAGCCTGCATCCATCAAAAATATTCACGAAATAGCAGATGTGGTTTTCCCGAAAGGCAAAAGACACCTGGCAGACAACGTGTACATACGGCAAGATGTAGACATGGTCCAGGTCTGCAAGAAGGCTTTTACAGAACTTCCACACAAGGGTGCATCCGCCTTTTTTGAGCCCATGCGTCCGGTTAGCAGATCTGCCTTGAAGGATATGGCCTTAAGTCTGCATTCCGACTATTATGTTGCAGTCTATGCCACCTACGACAATCCAGAAGAAGACGACTTTCATCAAACATGGATTAGCGAGCGTATCCGTGAGCTGGAGCCTTATGCCCTCGGATCATATCTTGGAGATGCAGATTTCCAGAAGCGGCAAAGCCGGTTCTGGTCCCCTGAAGCTGGGCAAAAATTAATGGCAATCCGTCAAAAGTGGGATCCCCGGGGCCGGGTTTGCGGATATCTCGACCTGCATGACCAGTCAGGCGTGAGGGGACTTCCGAATACCTTTCAGTCTGATATTCGAGAATCGAAGATCTAGTGGACTGCCCAATGGGCTCCCACTAACAAGAAAAATCTTTGTTATTGCATGACCCAGAACAGCGCATTTTCCTATCACCAATGTCGCCAGGATATTGGCTGTTCAGATGTAAAATCAATTCCATAGTCTCTATCCGAAGTCATTCTGCTTGTTGTGGCAACCAGTGCTTGGTTTCACCTCCCTTCCTAGGGTATCTGGGCTGCTGTCGTCTGCTAAATAGCCAATGGAATGAGACTGTTCAAGTTGAGGACCTGTTCCTATAAAATTGCCGGTTCAGTATAAGCACTCTCGGCTTATTGGTAGCCCCATGTATATGTTGTGCACTACAAGGGCACACTAAGTGTGTTGCCCACCTGATCTGCGAATGTCTGGCAGTAAAGGTCCAAATTGTTCGCTTCAAGGAAATAGTATGTGGACACATTCATCGCTTTAGCCTAAATAAGCCCACATTCTAGCTGCTCCTCACTTATCTAGTTGAGTTGGTGCATACTGGAGCGAGCCATCCCATTGCCACCACTAGGCTTGGTACGCGCCATTATTGTAATAAAGGCTGAATGAGTTGGATCTCATCTCATTGGGGAGGGTGAGACTCCTATGGTTAAAACAGCAGCACCTCATCATATTTATAAATTCTTCTTTAGTATAATATATGTTAAGGGTTCCACCCAAGGTATAGATAACCTATTACTACCCCTACTTTTTAGTAAATCCTCTATATATATATGGCATACCTAGGAGATATTAATCTATTTATATTTTATAATATTAAGGTTTACTTATTATTCATTTTTCAAGAGTAAAAATTTATTCTATTTTTAAAAATCTGTGATCTTCCTCTCTACTTTTTGGATTTAGAAGTATCAGGATGGGTTCGGGGTGGCTTGCGTTTATCAGTCCTGTGAGAGATCAATGTATGACCGCTTGATGGGAATCGCCTGAGTTAAGGATGCTGAGTCATAAGCTTTTCCAGCCAGACAATCCCCGGTAGCGCGGATATTGGTCGTCTGTGCTACGGAAGTAGCAGGAGTTGCAGATGCAGCCATGTTGGTAGCAGCAGCGGACTGGAAATTAGGATGGTCGAGGAACTTCTCATACGTGACTTGCCCGATAAGCTCAACCAGGGGTGACTGTTCGGCTAGGGTATGTAGCTGGATCTTGGCATTCTGGACTCTCTCCCTCCATGCAGCTAGGTCGCCCTGATGCTGCATGTTTGTTTTGGTGACACGCAGAGTGTGTGGGGAGCCCTGCCGGATCGTGTCGCACTTGAAGGTGCGGTCTAGCCGGCATTCCAGGTGTCTCCTGCGTTTCTCCGCCATGGGAAATTCCCCAACCTTTGAACGCGAATCCTCCACAAATTTGAGCAGGCAACTGCAGTCCTCGCAGGAGCATGCTTGCCGCAACGCGGGAATCGCTCGTGCCCAGTTTGCCGGAGGCAATGGTTTCGGTTGGACGTACGACGTCAAATACGCTTCGACCAGGCGAACCAAGAATCCGGCAACGTCTTGTCTTATGGTCAAGAGGGTCGTTTCACCTTTGTCCGACGACACGGATGTCGATAGCGCGGTAGCGAGAGGGAGGAGGAGAAAACGGAATGCGGGGCCTGCCACCCGACTCTCGGAATGGGAGACCTGTAGTATCACGGCATTGAAAATTTGGTTGTGATCAATGCCGCTCTCATGGCATTGTTGGATCAGCTTCAGTAGATTTTGCCACTCCATGAAATTATCCGCCCCGTACTCCTTTTCCGCCGTTCTGGAGGACCAAACAGTGGATATATCGCCGTTGGCTGGTTCCAGGATTCTGAACATGGCCACAATCACGGGAAGAGTCGCGCGAAAAACATCAGTGGTGTAGTCTGGTGTGATGGTAGGCTGTCCCCGGGTTTCGTGCAAAGTGGTGAGAAATGCAATGGTAAAGGCGGTATTCGTAGCATTTAGCTTAAGAAACGGGACGAGTCTATGAAATAGTCAGGGCACTAGGCTATCAATAGCAAAAAGGATTTCAATAAAATCGCTCACCTTTCGAGAAGCTTGTCGGTTGGGTATGTCTGGAGAATTCGCGCCAGGGCAGATCCATCCGATTCCTTTAACTGGGAAACCATAGAGAGGATACCGGAGAGGACAGAGTCTTGCCATTCAACAACTTCGGCATAGTGACCCTGGAAACTGGATCCAGGTTGTGAGAAATAGGTTGAAAAAATATTGCAGAGAAGTTGGAGATTGTTGAAAACGCCAGAGCGTGCAGTCGAAAAGACGCGATCGAGGCTAACGAAAGTGACTCAATTAGTTTCCATTGCAGGAGTCACCTGGCCACGACAAGTAGAGAAAATTAAAGAGAAAAACGTACTCCATGCGAAGCGGAGATAATCCGTGGATGAAGATCGATTTGCCAATCGCGGGACCTACGGATGGTTGGAGCGACTCGAGAAGATTCACGCACTGATGGAACAGATCCAACTCAGAAGCCTCCAAGGTAATCCTGGCTACCCTATTCATCAATTCCGGATATTTGCGATTATGCATCCACCGCAAACCGATCTTGTTAATGAGCTCCTGACAAATCTGGCGCAGCTGGTAACATGCCAGCTGATCCTCCTTCGGACCCTGGACTGTGCGGAGCAAATCGTCGAGAAAAGGCGTGATATCAAGTTCGCCGTGCCTTGATGCGTAACGCATCAGCGAAAAGAAGAACTCCTCGGGGACCACAAGCACACCTGTCTGGCGGTAATAATGTGTAGTATGCGCTCCTTCGTTTCCGGTAAACCCTTGGAAGTCTTCAGAATCAGGATCACGATCTTCAAAGACGTTTGCATTTGTAAGTAAGAACTCCTGGACTTCTAGCTTTTCCATGAGAACGTTGCCAGCAGGGTCAACGATGTTCAGGAGGGATATTTCACTGTCAATCTCGTCAATTATAGAGTGGTGATCGTCTGAATCCGAACCGTAGTACTCATCAACGCCACCGCTGACCACTTTCTCGATATTGGCCAGGAATATGCGAAAGCCGGCCGTTTCGCACGCTTTCTGCAGGTCTCGGATCCGAGATCGGTCGGCACCCTTCAGACGAGCAAAACTGAGTTCTGCAATGCTATACATATGATCTAGAGTGTAGACCAGTGAGGTGGGACAGACGTCAAAGATTCCCGGTTCCAAATATGCCAGGGCGGCTTTATCTGCCTCCAAAAAGCGGCTCATCACTCTATTGCATTGTGTTCTCCACATCTCAAGGAACGCCCCAAGTTGAATGGCCAAGTCGCCACGGTTGGCGACAATGGCGGCCGAGGGGCGATGGATGAGGTTATACGTCAAGACCACTCGATATCCCAACGTCACTGGCTGGATCTCGTGGGTCACATCCGCATACCAAGCAGCGCAGGAAAAGCCGTATTCTGAATTCGCTGCGGTCCGAAAGACCTTGGTTTTGCCCTGGTGGGAAGCCACGACATCGCCACCCTCATGTTTCGAGGGCAGGCTGACCACCATCGTTCCAAACATCCCATCTTCCTTCTCCGAGTCTTGATGCGGTAGGAAGAAAGCTCCCTCTTCGTATACTAGGAGTTTGTAGAGCTCTGCGCGGACCTCCTGCGGGTTTGCATCGAGACCGAGGCCGACCATTGCATCCTTCACCATGTCATTTAACTGCCTCTTCCAGGCGGCATTCTTAAGCGAGAACTGATTGGCATCGAGTTCCCACGTTTTTCGGACAGATTCGTCGACCAGTGTCTCGCTCCCCTTGCCGTAGGGACTGGAGCGACACAAACGGATAATTGATTGGGCTGCATCAGGGGTCAGCGGCAAGGGTACAGGACCCAGGCCGGGAATGTAAAGGCCGGGATTGATTGCACGATCCAATGAGAGTGCGGACAGAAAGGATCCTGTTGGTTTGGTGCTATTCAACAGATTCTCAAGCTGCGCTTTGAGATTCCCCGTCAGCCGGTTAAGTGGAGTTTGCGCGTCTTGAGCCATATTTTAGCCAAGAGGGTGCTTAAATTGGACACGCCGCCCGGTTTCAAGTAATACGACCCCCTTCGAAGCTCAAAGTGGATACTTGTTATGAAGAGAGAATTTAGGACGCCACTTGCTTTCTGATGGAAAGATTAAGACGCGGCACGCGCGACGCGTACTCGTAGCCTAACTAGAAACGTTCATGTAGTAATTACTACATCATCTCAAAATCCAGATCATGTCATCATCATCTCATCAAGAAAGTCACAGAATAAATAAAGTGAGTTGAGTGTATACAGAAGAACGGTCTTTAGATATAAAAGCTAATAATACTGTTTATTCTTATAAATTATAAAAAGTATTTCTGTATAAATATTTATATATAATAATCAAGTAAAGTAAATTCATAGTAAATATGTGTTTATGTATGATTATATATATTTAAGAAACATGTATTGTACGACTATATATCATATACCTCAGTAAAACAAGTGGAAAATTATTAATGAAATAATTAAGCCAGCAAATACTCAGAATTAAGTATAGTAAGTTTACATATTGTTTAAAATTTAAGATAGAGGAGGAACTGGTCACACCTGTTCAAAAAGAAGATGTTAATTGTTTGAATGCTGTTTTTGTTGTTTTAGAAGTGCGGGGTCAGGATGCCTGGGTGCCTTCTAGTGGATGCAACCTCTACTAGGTACTTAGGTGTCGGGTATTAGATGGTCCGCTCCGGTCTTTCAACCAGTAAGGTACTACTAATACCTACCTAACCTAGGTACCTAAGTGCGTGCTTGACTTCCCTTACCTGGCTAGCCGTCCCAACCACTCAGGGGACAACAGACACAATAGAGTCACGGCTGAGCTGTATACCTCAGTACCTTAGGCAAGTTGAATATTACCTATAATTAATGAAATACTTCTGATTAATAAAATACTTGTGATTAATAAAATACTTCTGATATTGGGTAGTAGATTAGTTGTGTTTTAAGTTGTTGAGCTTCTACACCAACTAGACGGACTTGATAGGAATCGACAACTACTACATACATCATATCGGACATGCTCGTCGTAAGTCTAACCGTCAGATCTGCGATTTTTCCTAGGGTATTATAGATAGTGTGTATGATTTGTGGATAAGGGACTTTGGACGCGTTATCTGTGGAACTGGGGGCTGACTGGGGGGCGTTGCGATTGTCGGAAGGAGCCCGCTAGCACCATACATCTACAGGGGGAGAGACGATTGTCAAGAGCACCTTGCGCTCTATCTTCAACTGCGACTAGCCCACCTACCCGCAGCCAAGCCGAATGAAACATAAGCCCGAGTGTCTTGCAGAACCGGCTCGCACAAACCCGGGCGTGACCCTGCTCATTGGTGTGAATTCCAGAGCCTGGCTGAGGCATGTGATCAAGCCACCCGACGCCAAAGCATGATTCCAAGCCGATACAAGGACTTTTAAGCCGAGTCAGCTTACGTTCCCTCGATCCATGGGTCTACCGTTGCCATCCACTCAGTTGGCTCAGGCCCTTCAGGCGTTCAGCTCAGATGTGATGACGCTACTCATCTGACCTAGCGCTTGTCTCGATATAAGGCCCGTAGATACCAAACATCCCCCCAACCACTCCAGTACTCGTAAAATCCCAAACATGGCCCAACGAGAACCCTTCCACCCCCCCAGAGGAGAATATCGTCGTGGCGGGTCGGATGACCTTCGAGCGCCGTGCCCCGTCCTCAATTCCCTCGCCAACCACGGTCTCATCGCCCGGGATGGCCGCAACATAACGAAAGACGAGCTTATATCAGCCCTCCAGCAGATCGGACTCGCCCGTACCGCGCGAAACTTTCTCTCCAACATCGCCTTCAAAGTGCACACGGATGATGCAAAGCACCCTCCGCCCGGTACAGCGGTGCTCGGCTTCCGCGAAGAAGGCCAGGTTAATAGCAACGGTGTGCCAGTACTAAACCTAGACCAAGTCGGGCGGCCGCACGCCATGGAACATGATATCTCACTCAGCCGTCAGGACCGTGCGCTGGGAGACTATATGCACCTCGACCCAACCCTCTACACAAGATTACTCGCCTGTCCACGCGAGAAGACGGCATTTCGGATTTGGGATCTCGGCCGATATCGCAAGCTGTTGTATAAAGAGCACAAAAGGGATAACCCGCAGCTGGTCTTTGGGATGCAGCAGCATTCCTCCTCATGCCTCGAGATTGCCGCCATCCAGTGTGTCTTTGGAACGGGTCTGTGCTCGGGTGTGCCGATGAAGTATATCGAGGCAATCTTTGATGAGGAACGACTGCCCTATGAGGAGGGATGGAGGCCGCGAAAGTGGATGTTTTTTGTCGAGATTGTGGGCATTGCGTTGGCTGTTTCGTGCTGCGCGTTTTCATTCTAGTCTTCCCAGCCAATTCAGCCGGTTACAAACCAGGTCGTCTACTTTACTGCTAGTATAGGCTCCTATAATCCGGATGTGACACTTCAACTACATCAGGGAACAGGTAGCAAAACCTTTCGGGCACGGGAAAACCTGACATTGTATCTGGTCATTATGCACATAGGTTACACACCCTCTGGGTCCCAAGACCAGGGCATCACCGAGTCGCTCGCTGGACCACCGCTGGTTTTCTGGTGCGAGGGTCCCAACGAAACACCTCCCTAACACACACGGTAACAACAATTTGAAAGTTCAGGGGGGAAACCAGGCAAATATAAGGGGAGGAAAAATATCTTCGCTTCTCCTGCATTACCAGTCGCTCCCCACACTCTTGGCCCTCCGAGTCCTTCTGGTGCCCTTGCTCCTCAAATCATCCGAGTCCGAGGTAGGAGAAGTGTAATAGGAATAATAAGAACTATACGTTGTTGCTCCACGTTTAGTAGGCTGCGTCGGTAATAATCCGTAGGCGTGAAAAGCGGGAATGATTAACATGTAGGCCTCCTCCTCGTCGGTGGCCAGCTTGGAATCACGCACGATACCAGCCAGCCTTGACAAACCGCTATGGTGCCAACGGAGCGTGTTTGGATCGTCGCCCCGTAGAGGTGTACGACGCCTGCACACGCCGTTTACTTCCGTGATACTGGCAACTAGCTGGAGCATGAACGCACTGAATATCTCCTGTGCGCATAACCGTGGCAGCGACGCACGGCTCCTGGCTGCCTTTTCCTCGTCTAGCGGTGCCGTCGAGGCTCCATCGTCAAGCACAACGCCGTTCGGGGGCGACATATATGACGCCAGCGTGGAATTTCGGTCGGCAGGGCTGGGACGACGAGTCCTCGGAGGTCTGCGCCTGGCTGGAGGGTTCGCAGCCCCCCGGGCTTGCATATCATCTGCTTGTGCATTGCCTGTTTCTAATACCTCGAGTCGGAGCTTCCTATGCACCAGTACCTGTTACCACAAGGCTGTCAATCAGGAAAAATCAAACCAAACCTTGAATAAGATGAAAAGAAAGTGCCAAAAATGTAATGATTGTTTCCGTGACTAGGCCTATCGGATCCACTACGTCCATGTCCTGCAAGCACTTCCAGGTCAGGCTCTGCATTGGTAATTATCTTTGCCTGCGTTTTTCGCTCGATCCACACACTGTAGAAATCGGCTGGTCGGTATTCCCGCCTTCCCCTCTCGGCCAGGGCTATCCGGTGGCTGGATTGTATTGAATTGTGCTGTGAGCCCGGATGTTCAGCGGAAACACTCGGTCCAGGGTCAGACTCTCGTTCCTGATCTGGGGAGCTTGCATTGTGTACCCTTTTCTTCATTTCGCCCGGTTCCTTACCAACTTTGGCCATTTCCTGGTATCCATTGGTAACATCCCCGGCTCCTCGGTCTGTGTCGTGCTCTGATTCGGATCTGTCCGGGTGGCTGGCTTCCATCCATCGTTTGACTTTTGTGTTGCTTTCGTCTCCAAATGCCTCTGCTGGTACGGGAACCTGCCACCCACAGCCGAGGAGCCGAGTGAATCCATGAGGCTGGCGATCAGGTCCAAGTTTGGCTTCGAGAGTCATTGTCCATAACGATAGGACTGCCGCTAGGGACCCGACATCGGTTGTCCAGACATTCTGTGTCGAGTCCGCCCTGTGCCGTCGGGATCGGTAGGCATCTCGCACATCGGAATCGGCACGGTCATCATCATCCTGAAGATTCTGAGTGATCAACCGAGCAAAAAAGCTGTAGTCAGCGGTCCGCCGGCCTCCAATACTCAAGCCGTTCAGCTTCACTCCGGTCTCCCACTTGAAACTTGCACCGAAAGTTTCCTGGGACTTCTCGAAAATATAACCACAAAACCCCGCGGGGGCTGTTAGCTCATGGCTGGCAGCAGCTTCTTCGATCAGATCCCGATTTTCCCAGAACCAGTTCCCTGTTTCTAGCGGCCTAGAATCTCTTTCTCCCTCTCGACGGGCCCTCCTTTGGTGGAGCAGAGCAGCAACGTGCCTGGCACCTTCCGTGGAGCCCGCCCTAGCTGATGATTCCGCGCCGAGAGGCTCATTGAGATCATTGACAACCCCGCCACCTTTAGAGTCATCAGGAACGTGATCGCTGGCACTTTCCTCTATGACAACAACTTCCTCGACAGCCCTTCTTTTCCTGTCCCCATCCCGGTATGATGTCCTCGCCATACGGGCTTCGTGTTTGGCCTGTTCCGGAGAATCACTCATCTGCTCGTTAGCCTCTTCGGGGGTCAAAATTCTGCATGAAAGTAATGGACCCGTGTTCAACTGGCTACTCGATTCATCCTTTTCCTCTGAATTGGTTTCACTCCCCGTCATCCGCTCAAAGACTAACGCTGAGATCGCATCATAGTCGACCTTAAACTGGCCAGCTTCCATCACGTATTGTAGCACCGCCGTGATCGCAGTTGCCAGCTGGTGCGCGAGGGCTATAGACTCATCGGACCAGGGGACAAGCTGTGTCAGTTCCTTCCGCACGTCTACTGCTTTGCGAACGAGTGACGATACCCTCGCTCTAGTGTCCTCTTGGGCTTCAGTCGGGTGTAGGCTGTCACCGCCTGCATCATCTCGCGCCTCTTTGGCAGTGGTGCTACCGAGTTCAAAGGAGGAAAGACCAAGGGCGTCCAAAGCCACCCAGGAAAGCTCGTGCCCTTCGTGCAGCTTCTCTACCTGCGGATTTGCCGCTAGACCACGGCGGACGTAGGCTCTGACACATGCCATAACCAATGTCGCCCCCAGAACCGTGATCGCGACGCTCCAATGCATGGCTCTTACTAAAGTCAATATTAGCTTTTGACGAATCACGAGGGAGAGGGCTCCTGTCAAGAAAGGTGCTTCCGGTCTCCAAAGATGATGGATCTTACACCCCACAAATTGCAGAATATACCCCCCAAGAGACAGACAGGTTGCGATAATCGAGAAGAAGCTAAAGTCGGGACTGTCATTGATTCTGGAGGTCCGGATGGTGGTGTTGCCTCGTTCATTCATAATTGCGTACGATCCAAAGCGTTGATCGCCCACGGTGCAGGCACACTGTATGCGAACCACTTTGGTGTCCTTTTTGTACTCGACAAGGTCGAAATCTACCTCCTCAGTGATAGACTCTATGATATCTGTAGGAGCCTTAGAAATTATTGTGAGAAGGTGTTAATCTGGGACCTACAAGAACACAAAAAGATGCCGGCACACAGGAGGACCGAGCCTAGCGCAAGATAAACCAGTAAATCATGGTAAATACCGACACTACTTACAAGGAGGACGTACCGATTAGGAAAAGGGGGAACCCATACGGCACAACCAAAGAAGATCCGCTCTTTCCCAGGCGCCAGTGGTAAGTCACCAGGGAGGCAGTCACAAGCACTGCCAGCTGCACCGCAATCCCCAGAGCGGCAAAGGCCCATGTTGCAATCGGAGATGTGATTGCCTTTGTAACATTCAAGGTCAGATTCGGGGCCTGCTCCATCAATCTGGTTGCATATTCTACAGCTCGTGTCCGCTCGTCAATCAGCGGTCGGGCGTTGGATGGCAGCCACCGCGAAATTCCCGCCGTAGATTGTGTAATGGTTAGAATTCTCTCTTGGCACGCTGTCTTCAGGTCGTATACAATCTTGGAATCGCGTAGATCGGTGTGTTTGGCTTTCCTACCAACTGGTCGGTAGATGAACTCCTTTGTCTGTGGCCTACCCCGTTCTCGCACTCAGTGGTCGTCAGTCTTTTACTTGTCTGCGGGTGGTCTGCTCCTCCTCACCTATCTCGGCTCCGCTCCATAATTCGCAGACTGCGTCACTGGTGCTCGACATGATCTCCATCTCGGCCGTGGCCCTGCTCTCCCGGGCGCGACCGACCAGAGCCTTGAGCCATTTCCGACCCCCGACCCGGATGGCACTGACGACGCATGTCAAAATCCCCAACGGGGCCATGGCCAGGAGAATATCGTCTCCGTATCCCATGGCCTGGGAGAGGAACTGCTTTGTCACCTGCTCCCCGAAAAGTGTTAGCAGCGGTGCTAAGTCGGAGAAGAGGTTGTTACTAAAGTCGGAGCCATCAAACTCGCTGCCGGATGATCGAGCAATTGGCCTCGTGTGATTCATGGCGATTGTATGGCTACCAGTACCAGTGCTTGCAGTTTCACCTTCAGTTCACCCCCAGCCGGAGGTGAGGGGCTTTCAAGCTGTTTTTAATCAGCCTCATTCAGCCCGGCACAGTTTGTTTGTTATTGTGTGCAGGAAGTGAACCCCGGTCCGAGCCTTGTATAACGTGGCACCAATCAGCACCAGTCGAAGAAGGGCATTTGAGCCCATCATAACGACAGCCGGCATGGTCGGGCAAATCACAGGAGCCCAGATCTTCCTTGAAAGTCTTATCCGAGCGCTCAGACTGCCTTTCCCCTCTTCCACCTTTCTTATTGAGTGGTCGGTTCTTCATCTCAAAACCTGCATTATGCAATGAGATGCTCCCGGTTAATCCAACGCGCCCTCCCCCCGCAGACAAACGCAACAGCAATTTCCTCTGGCTCTGCCATCCGCAGTCCCGCAGGCGTCTAGTCAATAATCGGCTGGAGAATCCTCATCTGCTCCTCCCCAGTAGCCGCAAAGCCTTCCGTTTTGGTCAGGCCAGGGCTCACTGAGCTAAAACCGTGCACCCATACTTGGGAGGAAGCTCTTTGTTCCTATATTTTATAAGCAAATCAACCTCACACCAACGAAATAAGTCTCACCAACACTTTATTGATCAACCTCCTGCAATATTACTTGGAAAACTCACTTCTGTTAATAGGTTCGAGGGTACGTTATAGCTGTGATGACTTGATGAAAAGGTGATTTTCGTCCCAATTATTACATGCGATGGGCCTGAGGCTTCCCACTGCGGCGGTTTTCTGTTGCGGGACCCCGAGAATGGGTAAGGTAGAGAGAGATTAAGGTAAATATATACCTCAGTTAGTTAACTAAGGTACCTAGGGATGTTGGAATTATTATGTAATTAATTGCATTGCTCGGGCAGCTCGACGGCAGTTCAATTCTCTGTTCTGTTCCCCTGAATGGCCAGAACGGCTAGAGGCTAGTTAGCTAGAACTAGAAGAATACATGGGAGATGGTGCATTAAGGAACTAGCTAGCGCACTAGTAAGTTAGTAGTTAGAGACCTAACCTGGGTATCTGAATATAAGACCACTGTGGTCCGTCCTTCCTTGTCGCTGCTTGCTTGCTTAACTTCCCCCTCCCCCACGCCCCGTTTTCTTGTTAGCCCCTCAAACCATGGGACGTTACAACAATGGTTCGGCGAAGACCTGCCAAAATTGTGCCACGGCCAAAATTCGTTGCATCCGTCCAGACGGCAATGGGAGTTGCAACCGGCAAGTCTTCCCCAATTCACACCATCCAGCGCTCGCTGCACCGGGGTGGTCTAGTCCACATCACTAACTCAACAAAATTTGCAATGTAGATGTTGCCGGCTGGGGAAAGACTGTCACTTTCGAGAGGGCCGCAGTACAGCCAGTGGAAACCAGAGAAATCCTAATAGGTAAGTGATGTCGTAACCCCGCCAAAAAACCATCACGTCCACCTCAACTAACGCACGTTCGCAGAAGGCTGGACATACTGGAGGCTAGAGTGGACCAAATTCTCGCACATTCATCACCGGTGAGCTGGCGTCAAAGCAAACAACCCACAACCTGTGTCGGTCCAAGATTTATGGGGCTAACACACTTGGTATAAAGAGCCAGGGGAGTAACGCCGGGCAGACTCCTCAGACGACAGACACAGACCTGATGGATGTGATCGACCGCGGGCTGTTGACCATGCAGGCCGCTCAGACCCTGTTTAATGAATTTCGCACCACTCTTATGCCCTACTGTCCCTTTGTCATCATCCCACCCGAGACCACCGCCGAAGCCTGGAGAAAAGATCGGCCTTTCCTGTTCCTGGCAATTCTTACGGCGGGGCTGTATGACAATATGCCCATGCAGCGCACGATGGAGAAGGAGGTAAAGAAGATGATCAGCCATCATATGATCTTTGACGGGAGCATATCCTTTGACCTCCTGCAGGGTCTCCTTGTCCATATCACCTGGTAGGGTTTGGATTGGATGCCAGTAAAACCCACGGGGATGAGAGCGGTTGGTGCTAATCAAGGCCCCCCCCCCCCCCCTAGGTGTCAGTATCACGCCCGCCCACGTCGCTTTTCACAGTATCTACACCTAGCAATCGGCATCATCACTGACCTCCAACTTGATCGTGCCCCCGAGTTGCGGTTTTGGCGCAGCAGGGTGAACTTCGACGATACGGACAAAGGCTCCTTATCGTGGGGACGAGAAGAGCGACGCGCCGTGGCGGGCTGTTTTTACTTTTCTTCAAGGCAGGTCTTGTTTCTTTCCAGCTTACGGGTGTATGGCAGTATTCCTTAGGGGGAACATGTTGTATCCGCTGACAGGCCACAGTGTCTCCCAGATTCTGCAAAAGCGGTGCTCGTTTTCTTATATCCCATATATTGAAGATTCTTGCAGATCTCTGGCTCTGGATGCCGAGTTCTCGTCCGATAAAATACTTCTCTACCTTGTTCAGCTGCAGCACCTGTCGGAAAAGATAACCTGCGTCTTGAGCCAGAGTATCACCGGTATTCATGCCTCTGGATCAGCGATAGAGGACCATTTTCAGAGCCTCAAATCTGATCTTGAGCTGTATCGCAGCACCCTGCCCTTTGCATTACATGAAAGCCGTATGTGACCGTTCCCGCTTACTGCTACTATCACATAGCTTGTTTTCCTCTTTGCCTTAAGAAAAAAAAAGAAAAAGGAGGGCGTTAAAAGCGACGCAACAACAGACCCGACTTGACAAAGAAGATCCATCTTGCATGTGATAATTAACTGACAAAGTATGGGTTATTATTGACAGATATTATCTTCATGCAATTCCATACAAGCGAGCTATATTTATGCCAGGTCAGTCTATTCGACCACAAGCCAGGCGTCCCACGCCAGGAACCTACTACATCCTTTCGGATCGCAGCCCTGTGTATGGGTCTCTCTGCAGCAAAATCCTTGCTTGAGTTCTACATCACCCTCCCGTTACGGGCTGAAATGGCCTTCAACAACACCGGGTGGATCCAGATCGGCTTCGCATTGACGCTGGCCTGTAAACTCTCTATCGGGGCCATGGAGGCATCAGTACAGCATCACGCAGCTGAGCTGTGTCGGTCATTGAATCTGTCCAACTTGCTGAGCCGGTGCATTCTGCGAGTGCAGGCGTTGATCACCTCCAATTTGGATGCGCTAGGAGACCGAGATGTATTTTACCACTATGAGAAGCGCTTGAAACGGGTTCAGTGGTGGTATGAAAGTCGAAAACTGGCCACCGCGAGCCAGAGTAATGCCCTATCTCATCCGCCTGGGCAGTCTGATCGCATGGCGGACCCAGCCACTCCATCTACAAATGCCACTAGCGCTTTTCTAGATGAAGCCGGAGCTAACAATAGCCTGAATAGCTATGCACAAGGCGTAGAGCCCTCGACGAATCCAGATGCCTTTGATATTCAGTGGCCCGGCTTTTTCCCTGATATCACCATAGACCAGATGTTTGACGATTGGATGAACCAATCAACTGTGTCATTTGAGCCGTATAATGTAACATAGGATATGGCGAGATATTACAAAAATGTACAAATATATATCTCAATATATAGACAGCGAATTCAATCGGTCTTACTACGAAGCTAGATTGGGATATCTTAGAAGGCGGGAGGGTGCATTGTATCCTTCATATAAATTTGGAATAGGTGACTGAGACGGCCCGGGATAGCGTACAAAATGTCCATTACAAAAACTACCAAAGAGCACTTAGACCTCAAACCCTCTTTTTTCGCCCTGTCTACAGGTTCGTGGCCTTACCCAGACTCCTAATGCCAGCGTCACCGTAATGGTCAGTGCGATAGCGGCGAACAGCCATCCCATCCAATTGTCTGCTAACATGCGGGTCACGGAGACTGAATTTCCCCCACCAGCTCCCCATTGATCGCGGACGAAGAAGGCATGCTCGCCTTGATCAAACACCCCGGGCGGCAAAACGGTCAGTTCTGGACTACCTTTTCCAGATCCAAGCCAGGCTGCCAGAACGTGGCTAATTAGCATGGGGCCGGTCATGAAGAGCCCCATCACTCTTTCTGTGAACCGTGCGGAGGTGTGCTCCTCAATTGTCCGAGCAACCTGTATGATAAAGGGATGAGCTGGAACGCTTGCCACCAGCCCATTACCGATCCCATATGGCCACGACTGAGGGACCACGGCTTTCATCTCGGAGAATAATGGCTCGATAGGGCGCTGACAGCCGATCTCCGGATCCAGGTAGATGCCCCCGTAATGCCATAGGACGAAATATCGCAAGGCATCCGCCCGCTGGCTGGGAAGTAGGCTCTCTGTATACGTGGGCTCGAACCAGGCAAAATGCGTTTGGATTAGGAGAAGTGCGCTTTCATCGGTCCAGACATATTGGGAATAGGTAGGGTTATACCGCTTGCAGGACTGGTAAGCTTGCGTCCACGGGACTGGAACCTGCCCATCTCCCGATGCCCAGAGGCGATGAATATGCTGCGGAATAGACGCTGCGGTCAAGTTGTGAAGCTCTGGGTCTGGGATATCCGGTGGTGAAGTTAGAGGGATCAAATTCCCTGCAAAGGCCACGGTGTCGTTGCGAGCATTCAGGCGTGCGACGAGCAAATCGTCTGCGGAAAGAGACTTGATGTCGAGGGCTGAAAGGAACGGTGCAAGGGAGACCACAAAGAGCAAGCAAGCCAGGAGAATGGAAAGACAAAGGCACCCAAGGAGCAGGATTTTATTTGACCCTGCTAGGAATGCTTGAGTTTGCTTCCAGACCCGAGGATGAAGGAGGGAGTACACTCTGCGAGGGGTCGGCATTGCTCCGACGTGGGCTCGTCTAAGCTATTCTGGGACGGGCCTTCGCCAGAACTGATCAACAGGTATCAAGAAAAAAGGAAGGAAAGGGTGGGTTAGCAGAAGAAGGAAAGACTTGGAAAAAAGGAAAAAAAAACCCCCCCCCAAAAAAGGGAGAAGACAAGAAAAGAAACAAGGAGGAATTCGAGAGCCTTGAGAGACGCCATCCAAAATTTCCTCCGTCCGTCCACTGCCTCACCCATCAAGACGGCTAGTATCAGCCACTCTGAACTAATGCATAGCGTAGAAGGGGAGCACATAACGGATCCAAATTAAAGCTGTGGCTACTGGAGAGAACTCCACTTAGACTGTTTCACGACGCTTGTACGAGACTTGTAACCTTAATGCTGCAAGCCCTCAATACACGTCTCCATATGTGTCCGTGGCCGTGTCCGAGTTCAAATCCGTGTCCGCGTCCGTGTCCGTGTCAGTATTGATGCTCAAACAGATGTCCATGTCCATGTCCATGCCGCTTGCCGTGATCATGAAGCCTTCATGGCGTCTTGGCAGGGCCTGCCTAGCGAGTGGCTGTGTGGGTGGATCGACGATCCCACCTGTGACGGACTGTGCTGATGCTCTCCCATGTCGGACGGATTCTAAAAACAGCCGTCGCGGTTGCTAGTCCGACGGACATTGTGGCTCTCCATGCCCTCCTTCTCCGTTCGAACAAAGAACTTGGATTGTACCTGGACATCAGCCAGGACATGGGCGATATCGAGTAATAACTCTCTCCGGCTGTCTCCTGCCATCTTATAATTCGCAGGCCATCCGGACTGATAGCGGATCGGGGCGCTATGCACTTTCTTGTCTTCCTTTAAGAACAAACCTCCCCCGATACGATGTCGTACAATCAAACCTCCAGCGATCCGTCGGATTATTGCACACTAGACCTTTGCCCGATAACCGACGCGTACGTCTACTATGTACCGAGTCTTGCCGGGAATGCCTTCTATCTGGCCCTATTCGCCGTGCTCTTTGTCGTGCAGTTGGGGCTGGGGATCCGGTTTCGCACTTGGGGCTACCTGGCCGGTCTCTTCGGGGGATTGGTACTGGAAGTGATCGGCTACGCAGGGCGCATCCAACTGCACGAAAATCCGTTTAAGTTTACTCCCTATCTCGAGTAAGTCAGGAAGATCATGACGCTTCATGCCCCCGCTATTCTTCAGTAGCTGGGTGATACCCGTGTTTTATTGACGCTGGGCCTTCCTTAGGTATCTGATCTGTTTGACGATCGCCCCCGCCTTCTTCAGTGCCTCTATTTACATCTGTCTTGGCCGGATCGTCATTGTCTATGGTGAAGAGATCTCTCGACTGCGCCCGCGGACCTATACGATTCTCTTTGTGGGATGCGATCTCATCTCGCTCATTCTCCAGGCCGCTGGGGGTGCCATTACATCCCTTGCGGATGCTGACCAATATGATCTGGCCCAAACCGGGATCCACATTATGATTGCCGGGCTTGCGTGCCAGGTGGCCTCGCTCACACTCTTTATGGTTCTCTGCCTGGATTATGCCTGGAAAGTGAAGAGTAATCCCCAGGAGCTGAATCCTGACCTGGAAATGGTGCGAAGTCAATTCAAGTGGAAGGCGTTTCTGGCCGGTAAGTTCATTGGAGCCCCCATTTTCCCCTGATGGCCGCCGAGGACTTCGCTGACGGTGGGTTGACCAGGGCTTGCTGTGGCGACTATCACCATCTTCATTCGGTCGATCTTCCGTGTCATTGAGTTGAATGGTGGCTTCCATAGTTCTCTCGCCAATAACGAAGTTGCGTTCATGATCCTTGAGGGCGCCATGGTTGTGGTGGCAGTCCTGTGCCTCACGATCATGCACCCCGGCCTCTGCTTTGAAGGCCACTGGGATCAGACTAAGTGGTCCTTCCGCAAGTCCCATGACAGTGAAATGCATCTCGTTCAGCTCGATGACAAGCGAGGAGGTAATACTCAGACCGATGAGGATTAAATCGACTAGGACAAACTGGGAAGTGCAAGACTAGAAAACGGACTAAGGTGTAGATTGGGGCCGTGGGAAGGATTTTTTCTTTTCTTTTTCTTTTTTTTTTTGTAGTTGCTGTTTTAAATACTAGTATCACACGAATTGATGGATCTATTAATCCCTAACGGACCCTAATGGTATAGTTTCTCGCTTCTCTTATTCCCCCCCCAATACTGAGCCAACCACTACAGGTACTGCTGGATTGAACACGCCCGCCTAGTCTTCAGATCCACGCGGAAATATTGTGACTATACCATGAACGTTTAGAAAGCTTTATTGCTACCCCCGGGATGACACAGCCCCGCCGCAGTCCTACCGCCGCCAATCGTCATGAATGAATACTAAGGAGTCAATGATTAAGGGTTACTTCCGATACCACAACAATTAAGTGTTGTGCCTCGTTTATTAATTGGTTCACTATCTACACAGTGTTTGGCCCACACGCCATTTTCTCACTGGTCCAACGCTACCAAACCAACCGCAACAGGCGGCTACGATTGCACCAGGCTGCACCTACCACAACAAGAACTGGAATTGAAGCCTTGGCAACAAGGAAAGCGAGAGTTCGCCACCACCGGCGTCGACGACCAGCCAGGAATTGGTCCGTGTTGTTGACATGTGGGAACAGGGTGGCTGGGATCGGCTTTTCTAGGAATTTACACAGTGGCTCCCATCCATCCGCAGCGCTGAATTCGAGCAGGCGGTCTGCTGGGACGAGGCGACGAATCTGGGCGTAGTAGTCCAAGTAGGCTTGACGCTCTCCGTGGGGGGCCATAAGGGGCCGTAAGTCGTGCTGGAACTTATGGTATTTCCACCAGGGCCCGACGACGTGCTGTTTAGCCGGAAACCCACCCACACGCCTCAGTCAGCGATTCATTTATATCCGGGATAACTAATAATGATGGGAGGCCTCGGAGTGGTACGTACCGGATCCCAGGGAGCCAGCCAGTCAAAGGATTTCCACCGCACCGCCGAGTCAACCGACTGCTTCATTGAGCGCAGCCATTTGTCCACATCCCGAGTGCTCACGATGACCTTCGCTTCCGGGTAGAGTTTGATCAGGTCCTCGGCAACCAAGGTGCCCGGGTTGTTGCAGGAGACATTGAAGCCCGCAAAAAGTTTATCGTAATCCCGCCGGTCATACGGCCTCCCATTCCCCTTCCACTTGGCATCCAGCGCCTCTGTCCACAGGGGGTACAGATGGGGCATCTCATCCATCATCCGCCCGTGGAAGGGCTGGTAGCCCAAGATTTCAAATGCCATCCGGATTGCTACCTCCCCATTAGCTGCAGAGCACCAAAGGTTGGGCGGCCTAGGAATAGGGAAGCAAGGGCAGACATACATATGGTACCAGTACGCGGCATACCCAACAGAAGCACCTCCATTTTCGGAGGTGTTGTAGGGTCAGGGACCTGGTCAATAAGACGAGTAGAGGAAGACATGGTGGATCAAGGAGTGGAGAGGTGGTTCTTCTTTCTTCTTCTGTGTTTCTTCTACCAAAGTAATTTGGTCTTCCCGTGTTATACTCAATCTACATGGGCTCGTCTGGACCTTTATAGACCCATAAAGAGCGCAATAAGACGTGATTCACAATCGCAATCCGAGAAATAAAAACAAAATTAAAGAACAGAAATGAAAATGGCAAAAATCGTGAAAAAGAAAAAAAATAAAAAAAAATAAAATAAAAATTAAATTACATTAAATAAACTAAAATAAAATAAAAGATTAAAAAACTAAAAAAAAAAAAAAAATTAAAAATAAAAATAAAATAAAATAAAAACAATGTTGCAACTAAAATGGCTTCAAGCTAGGATGATAACTAGCAGGTAACAATAAACCTAGAACTGTAATTCTCAATCTTACCAAGCGAACAAATCCCTGGAGATGGCACTCTCAAGCTCCTAGGCCAAGGGGTATACTGGGGGCCGTTTTCTTGACGCTACGGATTCCCCCTCCTCCTTGTCATACGATATCCAGGGGAAATGGAAATGCTTGGATTTGGAATGGAAAATTATGTGATACGGTGTTCCTACCTGAGGTATCTGTCGAGATATCACCACTCGGCAGTTAGTGGACTGGGCCTGGACACCTAGCCGTAGACATACATATATATCCCTAAGTTTCCTATCGATCTCATTCTTCTTTCTCCTTTGTTTAAGCCAATCTTTCTCCGTCCCAATCAATATATCACAATTCTCTACAAATTCAACCCCAAAATGACAGTCAGTCTGAGTGACAGCTTCACCACTGGAAGGGTCGAGATGTTCGACGGCACCACCGACGGACGCGAGGCATATCTTGACCCTTCCACTGGCGGAACAAACTTGAAGCCAAAAAAGGCCCACCACGTTAAGGTGTATGACATTCGCGCCCAGCAACCCCCTCCACAAATCCTGCAAGATGGTTACGAGGTGCTCCAGCATCCCACCGCGCTGACGGAGGAGGAGTTCATGACCTATCGCACTCCTGAAGGGAAACAGATGATTAAGGACCGCTACTGGCCCGAGTTGAAGGCGCTGGTTGAGCAAAAGACTAGGGCTAGCAAGGTTATCCCGTGGCATTTCAGTCTTCGCAACCAAACCCCGGGATACCATCCGGATGAGATCTTCTTCATGCGGACCGGGATCTCCCAGCCAGCCGCCACCCTACATATTGACAATGACCACGCCACGGCCATCGACCATGCTATACGCGAGCTGGGCGAGGAAACGGCCGCGAACCTCATTTCCCAGCACAAACGCTGGGCCATCATAAACGTCTGGCGACCGGTGGGGAACCCTGTCCAAGTGTGGCCGTTGCTTGTGGTGGATCGCCAGCTGGTGCCGGAGTGGAACTTTGCGGACCACGTTGCCCGGGTCCACCGAAGTAACGACCCTAAATATTACAAGGCCCACGACAACTTCCTCAAGTACCACCCGGACTATATCTACCGCTATGCCAGCCAGCTTACACCCCAGGAGGTCATCATGTTCCGGGATTACGATTCCCGCACTGATCGGGTTCGAGGCACCCCCCATGGTGGTTTTCAGGATGATAATACCCCGGCGGATGCGCCACCCCGCCGCTCCATTGAGGTACGGCTTTTTGTCTTCTTCGATGACAACAACGAGGACTGAGGTGGACATTCTAACCCCCTTCCCTCCCCTTGCTGTTGAGATAGGCGGTGTTGGGAGAGTGAGCATTTGGGAGAATGATACCTAAGGGGAACTAATCGACGGTGGTACAAGGTCTCTAGATGCGGAACGTGGCCTTAATAGCCTGCCTCCTTAATTTTTAGTTGATGATATGTTCTTGCATTAGTGGAATTCATTGCTGCTGAGACGCATGGCTCGTTGTATTGTTGCTCATTCCCCCTCGATGGTTTTCTACCAATGCCTGCTCCCTGTCCCCTTGAGGATAATTTACCTCCGAATCGGCAATAGGGTTAGACTGTAAATGACATAAATTAAATCCGAGCAGCTGTGGAATATACCACGGGGCAGGGTTTAGTCTGTTCCTGTCAAGTCTACGAAGCCGAAGCGATAAATGTGAAATGTGCAAGGACGCCCAATGTTAGTGTAGTGTATAGTAATTGGTTAGTAAGATAGCTGACGTTTTGTGCACTAGCCCACCCCGCCTAACCAAAGATCTCAGTTCTCGGCCCCCGGCTGATCTGAAGATTATCCGGTCCTGTATAGGCAAGGTATGGTTCTGGGTGCTTCTTTTGAGAGAGACCTTCACCTAGGGGGGGGGGGGGGGGGGGGGGGGGGGGGGGGGGGGGGGGGGGGCGGGGGGGGGGGGGGCGGGGAGGGGGCGGGGGGGGGGGCGGGG
>JAPDES010000136.1:0-61227 GCA_027569235.1 Aspergillus sparsus
TCGTTGGTAGGAGGGCGCGCCACGGGGATCCGGAAGCGTTGGGGCTTAATGTCACTTAATTTTGGTAGAGTTATGTATGTATGACGGTATGGCGATATTTCTCGCAAACACAAAAATCGCAGATAAATTATTATTACTTTATATATTACTTTTGTGAGCGCTTTATTTAAATTTGTTTTTTTTTTTTTTTTTTGTATCCCCCCCCCCCCCCCCCCAAAAAAAAAGGATAGACCTTCCTCCTAAAAGAAATTATTAATGGTACTGATAACAATAATCCGCCTTCAACGAATCCATCAAATCACCCAACCTCCTGGGACGATCCAAAACCCCAAACTCCACCATAGTATCCACAGTCACCAACTTCTCCTGAGGCGGATTATTAATAACAGCCGTCCCATTCAATGCGACGATCCTTTCCTCATCCCGACCCTGCCACAACCACCACATCCGATCCACCATAGCATGATGCAACATGAAGACCGGATCCTGCGGGGACGCAAACACATCCGCCATGGTTGGACCGACAGTATCATGCCCACCACCATGGGGGCCCATGACGCCCGCTGCGCTCGGATCCATAACAGCCAAGAAGGAATTGATGTCCGGAGCGGAGCGGAGCTGCTCCACTACAGCGGGCGAGTTGTATTTCTGGATTACGGCCGGTTGGAGGTTTCGTTGGAGACAGCGTGGGTTGTACGCGAAGGCGTTGGCGGGGAGGGGAGCGTAACTGTAGGCTTGGGCGAAGGTGAAGGGACCTAGGTGGACCGGGAAGTTTTTGAAGGGACCCGTCATTACGCAGCCGCCGCCGTTGCCTGGGGGGAGGTCCATTATGGTGCTGTCGCGGTCGGATTGGACGGCTGCGTCATAGATTCCGTCGCCGGAGAGGGAGGTGGGGGTGTTGTCGAAGATGGGGTTGTCATATATGTCTGGGAGGATGGTCCAGTCCCAGTACCTTTAAAAAAATAAAAATAAGGTTAGTGGGAAAATTACCTAGTTGCTATTTAGGGCAAGTTGGGTGTATAAAAAGAAAAAACATACGGGACTGCGCCTTTATATCCACACTCATCGCGTAGAGCTTTCTCCCAGAGAAAGATGAAATGGCGGTGCCATGGGAGGAGGAGTCCATTTTTGTGAATGACGGTCGTGTAATTGATATGAGTTCTGTTGTTTTTGCCCCCAATAGGATTGGTTAGTTAATCTCTCTCTCTTTTTTTTTTTTTTTTTGCCTTGGATCATTTTGTTCTTTTATGATATAGAGATGTATAGATATAAAATATAAGAAAGAAACACGCACGCAACAAAGTCATCGAGACGATCTTTGACGCCGGGAAAGCCGCTATTAGGAAGAGCGGAGGGGGACTTGCGAAGACACCACACGGCATCAATGTAGTCTGTGCGCTCAGCGCGAGTCAGGGATCCCCTATGTGCATGTTGCATTTAGTCAGTCAAGGAGGTATTGTTCTCTCCCATATGTACATAAGAGAGAGTGATATCTGTGTAACATCATACCATTCTTTGCGGGTTAACCCATGGTTAGGGTCACATGTTTGTCCTGCAGCGGCAGCAGCAGCAGCCAGGGCCGTGAGGATGTAAAAGGGACGCATGCTGAGCCAGAAAGTTGGTTTGAGGTGAGGGATGAATCTAGGGTTAAATGCGAGGGTGAAGGAGATGGCCAATAGAGAGAGATATATATATACATATAAAGCAAGACGACATAGAAATGGAAAGGAGCGGTTTATGCTACCTAAGGCAGGTAGGCTAGGAGTAAGGGATACCCTTTCATTTGACTATCCAACAGGAGTTGAATAAAATTAGATACAGAACTGTTTATATGGATTTTTGGGTTGATGTGGATATGTCTCAATCATGGTTCTGGGACAGCGCGCTATTTAATATTGCCTAATCGTTTTATTTATCCTCACAGTAAACACTCTGAATGGGGACTGGATCCTCGGATGTATGCTCTCCTGGCATCAAGATAACATTGGGTCCAGTGCAAACTGGTCCTCTGTTGAATTTCTTAGCCTATAATTCCATCCCCTCCTATACAAGGAAAAGTTCGCCAAGAGAAAAGGGCTGTACGGGACGGGACAACTTACCGGAAAAAACGGCACTTCTTTGAAATGGCGACTGTGTAAACCTCACTATCAAAACAAACCGCAATATTAGCACAAAATCCCCTAAAATAAACTAATCGTAAAGCCAAGAAGCCAAAAATAAACTGAACCTACTCCTCATCGATTTCTTGACACTCGCCCAGGGGTACATGCACAGCTCGACTATTGTCGGGCGTTTCGAGACCGATCTACGAGAGAATCATCCGGTTAGTATATTCAACGACGTAACCTTTCCTCATAGTTGTTGCTATATTGGGAGTGCAAGCGTGTGAGATATCAGAATAGTGGCGCTTACCGTGGTTGTTTTGGCGAATGTGGAGCCAACTAGGAGAAAGAAGCTAAGGATGGAGAGCTTGCTAAAACGCATGGTTATTGACAATTGGATCGATTATTGAGGGATTGGCAGGGCAATAGCGAATAAATCGGTAAAACACTAGTGTTTTGGGGGAGAATGAGGGAGAGATGAAAAAATAAAAGAAGAGAGAAAGAGAGAGAGAGAGAGAGAGAGGAAGAGGTTACGAAGAAGTGAACAACATTGTAGTTGCCGTCTTTTCAGGAGGCTGTTGTTATGATGTTGATCATCCCTTGCATAGATCAATTTACATTCCACCCCTGAGGTTATTCCCACACACACAGTTAACGGTGCCTGGTCCTGCTAATCAAGTTGTAACTATAGAAGTTACTAGAAATTTGCCTCATGTTTTCCATGGGTAGGGGGTGAGGCAAGCTTGGGCTGATCGCTGCACCCGTCCCACCGAGAATCTGGGTTCAAGATCATACAAGATCTGGGTCACGTCCTCATATACCCACCCACAGACGTCGGAAAGGGGTCAGCCATATGTTGGGGGAAAAAAAAATATCTCCAACCCAGCTGTAAGCTCCGACAGAATTGACCACTGTAATTAATGTTATTGGGTTAGATGGAAGCCGTACAGCGGGGTGACAGGTGACAGGAGGGGGCTGGTCGCATTGGGCGTCTGGGTAACTGTAATCTGCATGGTAAGTAGTCCTTCTGGATGGTCTTGTTTTAGTGGATTGGTTTAGAAATAGCCAAGAATGGCACGAATATAGGCTGGAACCATGATTCTTGCTTGTCGGGGTTGAATGGCACGCTCCGGTGGCTTCACCTTTTTTTTTTTTTTTTTTTTTAGCGGTATCATAATAGGTACCTCATTGCTTTTTACGGAAGCTATCACCGATTAGACCCGATTGGCATCTTTATTTTTATGTTTTATTTATACATTTATTTTTTCAAGGGGATGCAATCATAATCACCACAGTAAAACCAAGGAAAAGTACGCACAGGAGGAAAATTTTGGACGAGATCCGGGAGGAAGACCAGAGATTAGAGTTTTGGATCGGTAGAGAACGGACGAGATTTCAGTTCCAGTGTGGAGTAGATCAAAGGTACGACCATTACAATGAAAATTCAAGGTCCCGAAGGAGTGGATGGACCTGCGTTTGCGTTTTGCATCGTAGATTGGCTCAGACGCTGCAGGTCTGCTGCAGCTCCGGTGATGGTGGAAAAGGGATCCCTTGCGTTGTGTATGGTTAGGGGGTTTTGTTCCATTCACAACCTCCACCTCCTCCATTATCCCTGTCAAGGATGTTTACAAACGATTACATGGAATTTTATCAACAAGACTCAAGTTTGAAATATGGCTAAATTCAGATAGCAAACCATTAAACAACCAACGCGATGCAGCCTCTATAATAGGTATGTCCAACATAGAAAAAAACCCCCCCCCCCCCCCAACTGAACGCTGCACAAACAGTAGAAAACCAAAAATCGTATAACGCCAACGACCAACCCCAGACCGGATGCAATGACGAAGGAGAGAGGAAGGAGAGAATAAAGGTGAAAATCATTACAATAAACTCAGAATATTACCCAACTGAACGAAAGTCAATTAAGTTAAAATGATGAATTGACTTCAATAATGGTAGATCCTTTCATGGGCTTTTCCCGGCAGCTGCAGAAGTCAAGCAATGATTTCTCTGGGCGCAGACGGCTCTCCGTAGGAATCGCCTCATAGGACCAGTCATCAAGACCCGCCAGATGGGTCGAGTACCACATCTGGAACGAGCTCCATGGATAAATAAACCAATTTCGACCTGTCTGACGGTCGTTGAAATACTAAGAGGGGTGGGATGATGATCAGCTGCATGGAATACTTCTAGAAGGTAGACACCAGAAAAAGAAAAGAAAACAGGAAAAAAAAAAAAAAAAAAAAAGTGGGGAGGCGGAAACGAAAAAAAAAATTTTTTCAAGGAAAAAGAAAAGCACTCACTGTACCACATGAGTCGGTGAAGACCGTTTTCTCAATCGCAGAGTGTAGTTGTTCGTTATACCGCTCCTCACACTCTTGCTTTACCTCCACCGACGAGGCGCGCCTAGCGAGGATTGGGCGTATGACTCGAAGAATCAGATGTGTGTAACTTAAGGAAATGTGAGTACTCATTGATCATATTATTTTTTTTTTCCCTCTCTTTTTTCTACACATAAAGGTGACTGGGGAACTGACTTCTCAATTGCAAATAGAGTTGACGTGTGGGCGCGCCCAGAGTTGGGACCCAAAATATAGAAAAAATTGGGGAAGCCATTCATGGCGATGGATTGGTAAGCTTCGATGTAGCCAAACTCCTTCCAGTGGTCTTCTCGGCTCCGATTTCCTCTACCTCGAACCTCGACGTTCCAATGGGTCAGAGAAAAACCATTTGCCAACACCTTGTTGAACGTCAGTGGTCGAAGTCGTCCTGGGGAAGGGGAAAAGTTACTCACAATGGTATCCGCCGGATAGCTCTTCCCAGACTGAGTCACAACGGAGTCCTCCCTTAGAGCGACAATAGGATCATTGGTAAGATGTAGCTTGTCATTCTGTAGACATGGGATGTATTTTGCTTTATCGAATACCCTGCGCTATTCGCGGAGAATCCAGGTCAGAAGGCATAGGAAAATTCACGGTGCCCAATGGGAACCATACGTACCTTACAGCCGATTTCGTAATCGGGCAACAGGAGTGACCAGTATTTTTCTAGGTTAGATGGGAGGTTAGCACGCTCCTCCTAACAGTCGAATGGTCTAGATTTATTCTACCTGGCGCTGATCCCTTCATGTAGGACTGGCTCCTTTTAGCGGCCACGAGACGCGAGCGGGAACCCTGTTCGCCTAGGCCAATCATCGCCATGGCTGATTCTAAGTACAGAAAAATAAAAAAGCGGAACAGGAGAAGGAATCCTGGCAACCATCGGAACACAGCCTTCCAAAAGGAACTGATATCCATGTTGTCGTTCGGGATGAAATATTGTGGAGTCTGTAAATCGTTCCTTGTTAGCCTATGTTTTCTCTGTTTCTTTTGCTTTCCTTCTGTCTTTCGCCTCCACTTGGCGAGGTTTAGGTAGGAACTTTATTTCTTTGTTTGTTTCTTTTCTTTTTCTTTTTCTTTCCCTTTTTTTCGGTATTTACTTTTCTCTCTCTTTTTTTTTTTTTCTCTGGTATTGCATGATACAACAGTAATCGAGGTAGGATAGACTTACTCGGATGAATTGTGTGACTGATTTGGTTTGGTCAATGACCGCTGGAATCAATTGAGACGCAGAAGCTGTATACACCAGTGAGTTTCATCTCGGACAGACAATAAACCATAATTACAAGAACCATGGTCCGGAAAAAGTATAAATTGACAAAATCAACAAAGAACTCTACATACCTCCATTTCCTATCACCACCACATTTTTACCCTCCAAGGAGAGGTCATCCCGCCAGCGAGCTGTGTGGACTATCTCGCCGCGGAACGTGTCCATCCCCGGTAGATTAAGAGGATTGGGATTGACCAGAGCTCCGACGGCGGAGATCAGGATCTTACACTCATGATGAAAGGTTGTTCCAGTGGTTAAATCCCGGAGACGAACCAACCATGTCTCAGTGGCTTCCTGCCAGAAGGCTCCTTCCCATTCGGTCTCACATATGACGTGCTTGTGGACGCCATACTGTTGGGCAACCTTGTGAAAGTATGCCAATACCTCTGGCTGGCTGGGGCAGAGCTTGGAAAATCCCGGGTTGGGAGCAAAAGAGAGACTGTATAATGCTGCCGGGATATCGACGGCACAGCCTGGATCTGGGGAAGGGAGGGGAGGGGCTTATCAGCATAATTGATTACATACAAGATCAGACTGCTAGGAACCTACATCGATTGGCTGACCAAGTGCCACCAATATCCTTTGAACGTTCATAAATAGTGTAGTCATATTGTTTTAGTTTCTCCTGTAGCTGGCAGGCCATGGTGAGACCAGAGAAGCCTCCTCCAATGATAACCACCTGGCTGTAGCGCGACATAGTGGAAGTTTCGAGGAGAGGAGAGCGAAGATGAAGGGAAAAGGGAAAGTCTGAAGAATTGATCTAAATGATGAGGAAGAAAGGAAGGGGGGGGGGAGAGGAGGGTGGTGGCTGTTAAATACCTTTGAAGTCGAAGAAAAATCCATCCCTAAGTATACAATGAACGAATACGACTAATAAAATAAATGTATTGATAAAAATATTTTCATATGAAAAAATAAATAAAATTTAATAATCTATTTCTTTTTTATTTATTTATTATTTTTATTTTTATTATTATTATTTATTAAAAAAAAAAAAAAAAGTCCCAAAGAAAAGGATACTTTCCTAGTGGGATGTGTTTAAAACCCCAAGAAAAACAAAAAAAGAGGGTCATTAATTAGTACGAATGGTTTAAAAACTGATGGAGATCTCAGACATGGCTCCCCCAGCCCACTTTTTACTTTTCCTGGTTGCTGGGTGATGGTGGCTGCATCTTAATAAAGTCATAGGAGTTAATCGGCCATCATCGACAACCCACTGTCAAGTCTAAAAAGGGGATTTATCCAAACTACGGTGTGTGACCGGATCTACAAGGAGCTTCCGTGCCTGTCAGGAGGTGGATCAACAACCCACATACTCTGTCAGAAACCATGGGAGAGGTCTACTTGGAAGGGGGAATTGAGAATAAGAAATCAGTTAAAGAAAAATTAGAAACCCATAAAAGTGCTAACAGTAAAACAGAGTTGGAAAAATACGGTTTGTCCAACATATCCATGAACCGGCTTCGATCTCCTTCCCTTTTCTTTGCTTTTTTGTGTTATGAAAAGCATCTAGAATATTCATCATTTGGCGGTTTTCTGATGGCTCTGATTCCTCCCAAGGATGGCATTTTCTTTAATTTTTCCTGTTTTTTTATTTTATTTTGTTTTTTCTCCTTCCCTTTTCTTTTCTTTTCTTCCTTCTCTTTTTGGGTTTTCCTATTACCCTTTCTTTTTTACTTATAATTTTTATTTCTCTTGCATTCTTCTGGAATATTACCTCCTCCGTCATCACAAGACCCTGTCTGTCTGCCTGCCTTCACGGAGTATATTTTTTGCCTCTCATTATCTTCTCCTTCTTCTTCCTCTCCCCCCCCTCAATTTCACTCTTATTCTCCCACCCCCTCTTTCATCATCACAATCCTCTTCTGCCTCCTATTCCGTCATCTCTTCCTCTTCTCGTCTCTTCTCACTCCCCACACGGCCTTATATTTCATCATCGTCGTCGTCATCTACTGCATCCTCCGTCCTTACTTGCTGGCCTCTTCCCCCTCACTATATATTAATATCTATGTTTTCCGACAATCTGGCTCTATATATTGTGAAAAAGTATTCTCCACATATTGTCCCCACTGCCTTACTAGCTCAGGATTTAAGGGAGAGGTAGAGAACTAAATTAGACACAACAACATGCAGCAAGGCTTGGTGATCATCACTATGGGTATTGCCCAAACCCTCGGATTTAGTTCCCACCTCTTGGGCATAATCATGCTGATCCTCCTCGCTTTATTCCCCATGTGGCTCATATTTGTCTCGTTCTCTTCTCGTTCATTTCGGGTGGCATTTAATGACCCAGACTCTAATCACAACTCGAAGCCCATATTTCTGGGTCAGCCCCGTCTGCTAGCGACGCAAGTCTCGCATACCCGGGTAGGATCCGGTCAGTACAACTACACAGTGCCTCACTTTCTAGTGGGTACTCCAGTTGGAATGAAGGGTCATATTGGGGGCGTACTGTCGGTTGACGAGACAAGCATCCCTTCCCTACTACCCGGGTCGACCTTTGCCTCTTCTTGGCTCTCTTGCATTATGCGCAATCTCGGCACAAGAACATGGTTCACCGTCCATTCTCATCACCATCTAGAGAAGGGGAACGACTCCGTTGGGCTTCAGGGAAAGCTACACAGCTTTCTGCAGTCACAGGTCAGTTGCATTTTATTCTTTCCCCTTCATACCTGCCTACCACTTTCTTCCTTTATTTTTATTCCTTTTTTCTTTCTTTACCTTTTTTTTTTTTTTTTCCTTATTGTGTTCTTTTCTTTCGCTTCCTTTCATTTTTCCCCTCCCCCCTTTTTTATTTGTAAGAAGTAGATTGATACCAAGTAGAAACATCGGACCCTTTGGTCTCCATTTGATATGTCTCCCTACTAATCCCCTCTTAGGGTGAGAACCCAGATGAATGGCCGTATGCCTATCTGGTAACTATGCCACAATTCCTCGGATATCAGAGGAACCTTGTTTGTTTTTGGTATCTCTACTCTGCCTCGCGGGAGTTGACCGGGATGGTCATGGAAGTCAACAACTATTGGGGCCAGAGGAAGATTGCCTTTAGTCGACTAACTGGAGAGGCACCTATGTCTTCCCTATGCTCTACTCCTGATTCGGAAATAATATCCGGATCAACACCGCCCACCTCAGCCCTCAGATTTCGATACTCAAGTCCCCGTCATCACACATATCGAGGTGCATGGGATAAAGACATGTTCATTTCTCCTTTTGAGAAAGTTGAAGGTTCCATTGCCCTTAGGTTCTCTGATCCATTAGCTCCTAACGGAAACCTTCATATCACCATCGCGCTGTTGGCACCTTCAGGTAAGGCGCGGTTGATCGGCCGTGTCTTCTGTCCAGATGATCATGTTGATTTGAAGCCCCTCTCTGCCTCACCCAGGCAATTACTTACCTTCCTACCATACTGGACTGGCGTCTTGGTTGTCACTGAACTTCTCATTATTATCACCGCCTTACGTATTCGCTCCCGTGGGATAATTAAATTTTATCCCATGCCGGAAGTGAGACCCAACAATATCCCTCGGGATGAAACCCTTGTTGAAAGGTTACTATAACACACTCTTTCTCCTTCCTAGTGACATATGATTCTAACATTTATCACAGGACCTTAGAATCCTCTTTCCGTGAATATCTGAAGCACCTTATCAATGGGGCTCATCTTCCACTCAGACTTGAGTACTTTCCATCCAAATCCCACCACCTCCAGCCGATCACTTTCACGTCGGTTTCCTGGACAGAGGGTGCACCAACCCTTACTATACAAGTTCTTACTCCCCAGTTTTATACATCCATCGCCTCTTATACAGACCCGCATGTGGCGTTCACCAAGGAGTCACGACCTTCCTCACTTCCGTCGGACCCCGTTTCTCGTAGTCTTGCCATTTCAGATATTTCTTTGTTATTTAATCTTTTTTCTTGTCCTTCAGCCGCTTCAGCCTCTCCTACCTCTCTCCCTAGTCCAGTCTGGTCCCGAATTAGCATTACTACACTACTTGTTAATTGGTTGCGGGGCACTCCGCAGCCATCCTTTATGGATGTGTTTGTTTCCGCGAAGCTGCCACAGTCTATGGTACATAAATATTACGGTGCTTTGTTAAGCCACCTTCTTGCCTCGCGTGTTGCACTGGGCTCACATAGCCTAATGGATATGTATATGATGCTAGCCAATCTTTCAGCACAGGCCGGACTCTCGTATGTCCTATTTTGGGCATGGAAAAAGGTCCTTGCTTCCAGAACAGGAAGTCTAGCCGCTATGCTATGCCATTGGATGATTTTAGGAATGTGGAGATTGGTCTAAATGAGATATAAAAAATTGAATTGGTTGGTCACTTTGGGGTTCTTATCTGGGTTGGTGTTGGATTTGGCATGTCTTGAGTTAGGGCTAGGTAGTGATTTACTCTACCATGGCGCTGTGTGTCCAATTAGGTTCCAAAAAGTGTTTGTTTGTTAGCCCTAACTGGTAATAATTTAGGCCATCCAGTAATTATTTTTAGAGGCACAAAGAAATAATATAGAAACAATTTAGACTACCTAGGGCCATATTTGATGCTAACCCCAGAGAGCCGATAAATGAATGTGCGAGAATAATGACGATATATTATCTCGCCGGCGTGATATTGATACCAGCTATTCAAGGGCTCAGTCAGACCAGATCGGCCACCTTCCCACTCAGCCCAACAGAGCAGATCCAGATGGCATATGCATAGGCTAAGCTTTTGGCCTGAGAAGAGGTAAGAATTGCGGAGGCACCAATCAGCAATGAATCATGAAATTGGCCAGGCTTGACATTGTCTAGCGCTGACACTATCCTCACCGCGCGCGTGTCAGACTATACTCCTGCATGGATCTTTGGTCTATAAGGAGAGTCTTCCCCTCTCCCTTGCTTCTTCTTATTTTTTATTTACTATTTAGTTGACCTATTGTATACAAGTATAGCAAACATAATGTCCTCCACCAATAAACCCAAATGATACGACAAGGATGTCACCAACATCGACCCCGTGGCACTTTTCCTCTTAGAATCTTACAGCGGACTCGCACCCGATGAAGACCTCCCACATGTTCTGAAAGTGGTATATGCATCCTCCAGCTACTATCAATATTTAAAATTAATAATACGATATAGCGCGACGAAGCCTTCCAAAATTTCCAAGTACCCCTGCATTAGCCAAATACGATTTCTCTCCTTCCACCTCTCCCAACTTCCACCCTACGAGCACATCATCACACGTCTTTGCGAGTCCCCGACAACAGGGAACTTCGCTTCGGTTATGTCGCCATCACCCGGACACGATGATTGTCGGAAGACAGTTGAGAAGTCTATTGGCCGAGGAGTATATAGTATGGGGGACTATGAATCTGGGGCACGGAATTATTGACATAACGTGGAGTCTATGAAGGGGTTATAATATGATATGGGTGTAGCGACGGGGACACAGTGGATGGTAGAGGTAGAGATGAGGATGAGAGTCAATTCGTCGATTGTGATGAATCGGGATAAGGCTTGGTCGGATGCGAATATGCGGATAATTTGGTGGAGTGCCGTTAGGGTGGCGTAGGAGGGGGGGGAGGGGGGGGAGGGGGGGGGGGCTTTACAAAAAAAAGATCTTTTTTATTGACACTTATATACATACATACATACATACACACGTTATATGCTACCTAGTTCCTTAGCTCGCTAGTTACCTATCTACCTACTACCTATTTGTGTCTATGCAAGTGAACTCAATTTATTTCAGTGTAGTATAGATCCCTCCTCCACTGCAAGGGGCTGCTCGTAGAGTGGCAAACTTGGTTAAACTATTGGTATGAATTACTCTGTAGATAGGTAGGTAAATACGTACGTATAGGGAAAGCATGGTATATTCTAGAACACCAGAAATAAAGGTAGTTTAAAAAACAAAAAGAGGTAGCAAGTACGCCATTGTAGGCATCAAGTAATAGATTCATGCATTAAATAGGTGGGACTAGAATTGTCACATATTTACCTAATTCGGTTCGGTTCAATTCGGTCTGGTCTGGTTTGGTTTGGTTTGGTCTGGTCCGCCCGATCCGATCCGATCTTGATCTCACCTGCTTTTCGAGAATCAGTTGGGTCTGATTTACTATATCCAGAGAGAGAGAGAGAGAGAGAGAGGGAGAAAGAGAAAGAAAATTGAAATGGGATGGGGGTTATGTAGGACATACTATTTAGGTATAATATAATGAACAGAGATATCATATTAGGTATCACCTTACTAAACCAAACCTGATAATCCAATTAAATCTTCCACATCATCTTCCAAGGGTAATACCCCATCTGCTACCATCTCCCTTGCCACACGCTCCACGGCGGCCATCACCCTCAATACATTCCCTCCAATCACACCGGACACATCCCTGACACTTACACCACGAGCTAACAACTCCCGAATCAAATCAGGATACCGGGAAACGTCTTCGAGCCCGTGCACCGTGTTCGCCATCCCATCGAAATCCGATCCCAACCCGACATGTCGATACCCGATGAGCTCGCCCACGTGCTGGATGTGATCTGCTACGTCACTCAGGGTGGCGTCATTTGGATCCCGATCACGACCGTCTTTTCCGGTCCCGCACCGGGTGTATTCAGGGAAGAAGGTGATCATGATGACGCCGTCGTTCTCCTTCAGTCGCAGCAGGACCTCGTCGGGAACGTTGCGTGGGTTTGGACATAGTGCGTATGTGGACGAGTGCGAGAACATGACGGGGGCGTGACTGGTATCGAGGGCGTCATGCATTGTGTCGACGCTGACGTGGGCGAGGTCCACGGCCATCCCGAGACGATTCATCTCATGGATCATGGCTCGGCCGGCGATGCTGAGGCCGTGGTGTCGGGGCACTGAGGGCGTGGCGCTATCGGCATACTCGTTGTGACAGATGTGGGTGAGAGTGACATAGCGGACGCCGAGCGTGTGATAGAGACGGAGGATGCTCGCACTAGAACCGATCTGGTGGAGGCCCTCGACGCCGATGAAGGAGGCGATCTTCGTGCGACTAGTACGGAAGGTGTGTAAAAAGCCCGGGGTATTGGAGACCAATTCCAGATGCTCTGGGTAGACAGTTGCGAGACGATGCACAAGATCAATTTGTTGCAGGGTGTCGCGGACGTATTCGAGGTTGGGTTCGGGGGCAGAGTCGGAACTATCATTTTTTTTTTTTTTTAATTGAGTAACTCTTATTTCTCTCTTTGCTCTTCTCTTTCCTATCCATTCTATGTGGATATACATTTTTCAGGTGGGGGGAAGGGAAGAGCAGATACTCAGTTTGGGCGGGGTGACCAACCATCCTATATAAACGCTCCAGAATTGGCCACGGAGACGACCTTCCGCAAGACGGGGAAAATCAACCTGACCCGGGAGCGAAATTCTATCGGAGAAATTACTCTGATAGATGTGGTTATGGTAAAAGGCGCGGATGAAGATGGGGAAATCATTATGACCGTCTAACTTGATAGTCAGTATGCATGGATCATAAGTCAGGAGTACAGTACATACCGGTCAATGGTTGTAACCGTAATACTTCTTCTACACGATCATCTAGACAACTACTGCTAGTGGTACTATTCGATAGCCAGGTGATGCTGTACCAAACCACTAAAGCGCCAGCAATAACAGCACCCAAAACGCGTCTCCAACTGGTAGGAACGGAAGATGGTTGGCGTTTTTCAGGAAGAGGTTTCTCCATATTGTCTGGGAGGATAATTAATGGTAATGAAGAGCAAGGAAGAAAAGAAGACAATTGAACTAGCGATGGAAGATGATAACTAATGATGACGATGATTAATAATTCAAATTTAAGAGCGATAAATTAATTAATTAACCTACCAGCAATCAACATGGATGATCATAAGCCGATTAAGTCTGATTGGGCCCCTCATCTTAGCGGTCAGTCTCTTATCGTTATCTACCTACTACCGAAAGAGATCCACAATAGTACTAAGGCATGGAATATGACAGAGAACTCAAGCACACACTTTATGATCATCCTAAATCTGACTATTACTATTACTACTCCAAAGTCAATTCCCATCGTAGATAGCTGACCAAGGAATCCACTATCAGTGGTCATCCGGGTATCAAGCGAAGAAGAAAAAAAAAAAGAGCCATCGTTATCCAAACACTGGAGCCAACCCCCAAAGCACAACCCACCACATCTAGTAGTAAACCTTCTCCTTGTACACAGGAGGAGTACCCTTGTCCATATCCCAGTGAATTTTGTTCTTCTCGTCCAGCCAGGAATCCTCATCCGTAATGGCAATAACACGCATTGTGTGCTTGATCTCTTGCTTGCTAACACCCATCTCATCGCGGGGAATCCAGAGCAGAGGAGGTGAGGAGCCGATCGCCGGGTGATAATATGCGTTTTCCTCCACCTCAGGGGTATAGCTGGTGGGCTCAGTGCCATTCGAGACAAGGCGACGCAGCTGCTCATAGCCACTATACTTGTCAGGTCGCAAGTATCTAACAAGGAAGTTGGGGCGGGGCTGTTGGGGGCTCGTTTCGGTCAAGCCCTTCTCGGCAGAATCCACAGAAGTTACTCCATTTTCTCCGTTGAGGCCCGAGGTGATAGGCGTGACGCCATCTGACTGTTCGCTAGGCAGCTGATTGTTGGCAGCGGCTTGCTCATGGGCGAGAAGAGCCTCTTCTTCTGCCTCTAGGTTCTTCGGGAGGTAATTGATCAAAGGAGAAAAGGCAGAGTTAAGAGAAAAGTGGTAGAGAATGGAGAAGACAAGTAAGATGATCATGAGGATCATTGGTCCAAGAGCGATCTGGTCAGCGGCTGCTGCAATGGCGAAGAGACCGATCAAGCAGACCATCAACAGATAACACCCAACAGTGATGTGTTGAAGGGCTAGGGCAAAGTTTTTACCCTGGGTATCGATATTCGCATTCGAAACGTACAGCAAGTTGTATCGGTAGGCAAAATAAAATAGGTACAAACCAATTGTTGCGAAACCTAGAACCAGTGGCGCAATGCACGAGTAGGTGATAGCTTTTCATAGGCAAACGAACGATTAATCACAATGGTCCAGACAAAAAGGTAAATAAAAACAAAAAGACGGGAATGGGGGAGAGGCTCCCAGGATACATACCAATGACCACGAGAAGGGTGAAAACGGGATACACGGTTCCCCAGCCAAGTCCCGCAAGATTTGACCAGCGGCTGTACATCTTTCGGGGAGTGTTGTCCAAAATTCGACCCAAAACCTTTCCGATGATCAAGCCGACAATCTGCAAGAGAGCACCGGAGCTGAAGGACAGACCCTGCAAAATAATATACGAGATATAGAAGTTTGAAACAGTGGGGATATTGTTTGCGAGCAAAGAAGGAGCAGATGTAGGGTCATCAATGATTTTCGTAACAACACTGGAGGCAGAGGACGCCAGTGTGACAACGAGGAAAACTTGGACTACCTGGAAGGCGAAGTAGAAGTTTTGAGTAGTCATCTCAATCGCTGCAAGGGTAGGAGCTCCGCCAATCTTGGCCATCACTATATAGGAACTGTCAGGTCGTGCGTATACCTTCTTTGTTGATGAAGGGCCAACTTACAGCGAAGAACAATGGGGACTAAGGCCATGAGGATGGACATCAAGACAGTTGGAAGAAGACCAGTGATAACACCCTTGATCCAGGGTGGGACATCATTGATGAAGCTAAGGAAATGGACCTTATCGGTCAAAGCGTTGATGTTCGAGATAGAACCAACAAATGCGGTGGGAATTGCCCAGAAGATAATCATTGCAGTAACAAACGCAATAGAAGCGGAGTACCGAACAATCCGCTCCCACCATCGAATACGCAGATTCGACCAAATGATTTGGGTGGGTTCCAAGCCAATATATCGCGGGGCCATATGCAGAGGGAGATTGTGAGCCACTAGAGCAACGTTAAGACCATCAATGAGAAACGAGTTGGGGACCAAAACAAGAAGAGGGTATACCAGATTGATAGGCAGCCTGGGCATCTGCCTGTTGGTAAAACTCGACAAACACAGACGAGACGAGTTTCGCTTCACCGGCGCGGTGCTTAGCCTGCAGTTTTTCGATTTCTGGGTTGAGACGCTCGATCTCTGATCGCGCCCAATTGATTGTGTCTACCTTCTTTCCAATAATGGGCTTCAGTCGGTGCGTAGGTCGATCAGAAGGTTTTACCCAGCGGGCTGCGACAGACCCAGACTCATCATCGCCTTCCTCTCCTTGGGAGATTGGGCCATCCTCCACACTTCCATGCTTCTTGATCGCTTTCAATCGTGCCGCATTTGCCATGACAATCAACTTGGTTTCGGCGGCCTCAAGTTTCATAGCAGCAGCATCGCGCTGAGCAACCATTTCCTCCAACTCGGCAGCGTCTGTTGTGAGCCAAACATTCTTGACTTTGTGCGTACCAAACATGCGGCGAAGCTTATCCCGATCTAGATAATCATCGGTAACAGCAGTAAATAGGACGGTGCGGGATGATAGGCGGCTCGCATAGGCCCGGGACAGAGAGTATGCCTGGCGCAAGTTGATATAGAACATGCTCTCGCGGGTGATGGTAAAGAAGACAAAGCCTGGCAATAAAAGCATTAGACAACTGCATGACATTTCATCCACGATCAAATTAGCGCCTACCAACAAATAGCCAGGCAATAAAAGTATGGGCGTATAGGCGGGCGTAGTTCTCAGAGCTAATGTTAGATAAACTCAACATGTCGAGCTGTTGCTTTCCTGCGCCTCCAGTTGCATTTACAGGCCACAATACAGGGAATGTCATGCATGATCCAACAAAGCAAATTACAGTCACGATCTTGAGGAAACGAAGTAGAAGATAGGCATCCATGGAATGATGTTGCAAGACGTATTCATCAGGCAGCTGGTACATGTCTCGAACCCATTCCCATAGACCAGTCGATGAAGGAGGTGTGCGCTCGGAGGGACGCAAGAAACCGAGGTATGTTCGAGGCATATACATGCGACGTTGACTCCGACGCAAAAAAATGAAAACGAGGACCATTACGGCGGCTATCACTAACGCGGGAATCAAAGTGGTGACCAGGCCTGAGGCGGAATTGGACGCATCTGCTGGGTCATCCTGTAGAGAGTCAGCTATCTATCCCGTTGTCTCAGAGATGAGATGCAAGAGAAACCTACATCACGCCGAATGAACTGATGAAGGCCAGAATGGCCAACATCAAGGAAAGTCATTTTTGGTGGTGATAATGTGCACGCTCCGTTCTCCCTTTCAGGAGGAAGCGACTTGATATATCAATGCGGGAAGAGCTAACTCCAAATCGCCAAAATATGAACCAAAGCTGGTTACCCAGTTTACTGGGAGATATTAAAATAGTTGTGAATGAGAGAAGGAAAGTAATGAAAGTAATGAAGGAAAAGCGAGGGAAAAAGAAAAGACAATCAATAAAACGAAAGGGGGAGAGGGAGGGGGTAAGGTAAGCAATTAATTGCAAATATTATCAGGAGAAAAAGAAAAAAAAAAAAAAAAAAAAAAAGATTGTAAGAGAATGAGAGGGGCAGCAAAATTCTGAAGTTTGGCTCTGCGAGTCAGTTGCTTTTTTTTCCGACGTGGTCGGACGATGCGATAGCAACAAGAGCTAGGAGCGAAAAGGAAAAAGGGAAAAAAGAGAGGCAGCCTTAAGCTCCCAACGTGGAACGCATGCCAATTGGGGATCCGGGAATGAAAATGGAGGCGAAAGAATGACCCTCCCAGCGATCGGAGGATCGTGTAAATGGTTAGGATAATGCTCCTGGGAGAAAAGTTTGGTTGAGTGGGCTTTCGATTATGTGGAAAGGGAGGGGAGGAGGATCTTGACGAGGAACGAGTGTTTTCCAGTGTTTGGTCCCCCACTCAGAGAGAAGTCCCTCATTGGACAGCAGACGGATCGAAGATGGCAGACTTTGGGTCGATGAGCAGTCGATGACGAAGAGGTCCAGAGCTGGGAATATTCCTGATCCTCTTTTCCCAGACTGAGCTAAGTTTTAACTTTATGGTTGATCTAACCGAGGCGCGATCGTCGATTTTCTCCCATCAGATGGACCACTTCAGCCACAGCTGAAACCCCCCAATTCTTCGCCCGGCGCGAAAAAGAAAAACAAATAATAATAATGCGAGAGGTGATTGGATATTTTGATTGTTTGGATAGCTGCAGAGTATCAACACGTTGCATTCCAATGGGGGTACCTATCGGCGGTTGGCGATGAGCTCGGAAATTCTTGCATGTCTCAGCGTGTGGCGCGGGGATGGTGGCTCATGGGCTTATTATGCAGCTCGCATCCTAGTACGGAGTAGAACTAAGTTCGTAGTATTATGAACTGGGATGATTCCAGGTTCGCGCCGACTCACTACGTAGGAGGAGATGCTCCAACCTCAAGGCCGCTTAAATTAGACGAGCTGTTCCAAATTCAATAGATCGCTCTTAGTGCCCAGTCCGACCGCCGTATTAGTTTCGCCGTATCAGCCACGTACAGAGTATAATTTTGCGTGGCAAATTTCATCCAAAATACCCCTGATGCATCAATTGCCTTCATTCCCATTCCACCTTTTCCCTTTCTCCTTCTCTTCCTTTTCAACTTCGTTATGGATATTCTATCCTTAATATTCTTTGATTTCACTCGGTCGGATAGAGAAGTATAATAGAGTTTGTGACAAAATTTGAGGATATTTGGTAATCTCCACACACACCCCCCTCTTAGTCAAAAAAAAAAAAAAAAAAGAAAGGAAGCGCCTACAAACTCCACTTTCTGCGCCTTACTTCTTGTGTGTATGGTTACCGGTACGCCCCTGTACCACCGAAGTCCGACAGATCAATACAGGAACGTATGAAAATACTCAATCACATGACTTCCTTTCTATCAATGATGAGACGACTCCAACCCATATTTCTGAAAATATCCCTATCTTCAAAGCAGTATGGAGTACACTGATATCCATGGTCATATCCATAGTCAAGAAATTGTGTATGAATATCCAGAGGTGTGCCTAGTACCTACCTATCTTTGACCATCCTTGCAGATCTGATGTGCTATGAAACTCAAACATCCTGTTACACTTTATCACAGTTGTAATAATAATATTTTATGATACCCTTTTGTCGATCAGTATTTCCACCCAACGATCGACCCAAAGTCATTATTATTATAATAATTTCTCATCCATTAAAAGGGAACCCAAAACATACCCTCAACCTTCTTACTCCGAGTAGATGTTAAGAGTCAAGACCAGAAAAAATAATTATAATCACACTTGAGTATAAAGTTCACTACCCCGTACTATTCTTCCCTCCGATAGGTAATAATTATTGACAGGTCGAATCTATGACGCTTACAGGTCTGTCCACGTTCCGTTTGCCTTACCAATGCCTGGCCTAAGTTGCCTCGCAATCGCCACGATCCTGTTGAATAAATTATGTAATAATGTAGGAGTCTGTCCGAATGTGCCTACCTACCTTAGGGTCCAGGTCTTGGAACAAAGGACTGGAGCTCCTCCTATGAGTGGAAACCTGGTTTACTCCTTTATCTCCTCAACATGCCATAATTACCTATCGAGTAAATTAACTATCATCATCCATTATTCAAACCTATATATTACGTAGTAGGTATCCTTCTTTTCCTGATAATAGCGTTCTGGCACTTATCTTTTATATGACTACGGCCTACGTAACGAGGAAATTAGCAACTTCCTTGAAACTTCTCCTCAATTTCAGGTAGTTGGGAGAAGACCAAAAAGAGGTCCATAGATGGATGTCATATCCGCCCCCCCAATTCTTGAGATGAACCAGGGCCCTGGTCTATGTTAGCAAGCCAGTGGTCACGAGCAAAGAACAAGCAAAGGCGGTAAACATAGGCAATTTCGAAGAACAAACAAATCTTGATTATGATGGAACCATAATGGCATCTGGCAGCTCCACTAAAAACCCCTACCAACGATCTGTGTTACCAATCCAATATAGGTATATCAGTGTCCCTAACTACCCTTACCTTAGGTCCCGCAATATGCTGTCATATTAGAGGTAGTTATTATCCTGTCAAGGACAACAAACTCTAAGACCTGACTAGTTGCTTACCTTCTATTCTAGCTTACCCAGCAAAGAGGAATTCTTAATGCCAAAATCCGACCGTCGCCCAATTAAATTCCAAAGCTCCAGCCAATCAGAGACAGAATCACTTTTCAATGAAACCGTGGAATTTTTCTACTTCCCTAATTCATTCCGTCAACAAAGAACATAGATTTAGATTGTAAGTTCATCCACCTGTAGGCTTTAGCTGAAGGTAACTCGGAAATGTTCTCTCTTGATTGAAACACATGAAGTATAAACGAAATAAGCATAATTAATTAGGTTGTTTAACCCAGCAACGGAGTTTTGCAATGGAATTCTTTCTTTCTCTTAAATAATGTTAAAGTTATTTAATAGACTAGGAAAATATCTTGTATCCTCCTTCCCTCCCCTCTTCTATCTAGCAACTCGTCTCACTCTCTGCGGTTCCTGTGTAAGGTATCGCGTATGAAATTTTTGATCTTGTGATCCATCGATGTTTTGTGGCCCCTTTGTAGCATTGCTTCCCCTGGATGGGATTCTACATTCATTTTCTGTAGCTTGTCCTCCAATTCTATGGCGGCTTTAAATTCACTTTCGGGAAACATAAACGTTTGATTCATGTCAACAAGATAATCAACTATTTCCTTGGCTGATTCGCGGCCGCTATGCTGAAAAGTCTTAAGGTTCTTGTTATCCATGAAGTGGCGGAAATACGACTGGAGCTCAGTATTTATGTATCTGCCTTTATCCTGTCTAGTGCTAGGTGGCGTCGTTGTCGTTACAAAGACAAAGTTCACTGCCTTATTGTCATTATATATTTGTTTCAACAGATACCAGCTCCAATAGTCAGATTCAGGCAGCCCATCCATAGCGTCTGGGCAGAGATATATTACCCCAGATATGGGAATCTGTTGGAAATTTGCTTCTTCCAGCTGGCGTACAAGCTCTGCAGGTACATTGCTATCAATGTTTTCGAATGTTGGAAACTCAACAAGGAATACTCGCTTATCAGATGTAGAAATACATTCTGTGAATGTCATATTTGAGCTACCTAGAAAACGAAGAGGAAGTAAAAATTAATATGTATTGTAATGAATTATTGTTCTTGTTAAAGGTTCTTACGGTATGTTGAATGTGTTTTGGCTAGTGAGGAGATGAAGCTGCTTTTGCCTGCACCTGATGGGCCCATAACAAGAAGGACGGCAAATATGTCATCAGGCCTACAATAGCATAACGGGTGTTAGTGCGGATTTACCAGCCAGCTTTCAATATGTCTATAAACTTACATTATGTTGTCTAAAAATGTGGACCGCGTTTCTCCAGTGCGTGTAGTATGTATACTGGTGAAAAATTCGTGATCGAGTGCCTGTGTAGCTGACGGCCGGTTGTTGGGATCCCACATTAAACACCAGGTTACAAAATTTGAAAAAGCTGGAGACCACCACAGTGCCGGAAGGATATTGGTTATTGAATGCGGGGCCATCTGTATTTAATTTAGTATGGATGCCTGGGATACTATCGCTTAATGCCTACCGTTGGGATAGTGAATCCAAGCTTGCGGGCTAATTGAGTTCCCATTTTCCATTCACCACCACCTATCTTGCTCCCCGCCTTGGTATACCAGTGGCCCGGGCTGCCCAGGACTTCGGTAATTCTCCAAAATTGATCAACTTCGTTGCGGCCTGCGAATATAGGCTTTAGTGTCGCAAGTTCAACAGCTATTGTGCCTACTGCCCAGAGATCGATGGCTGTTGAATAATTGTTGTCACGAAGGAGAACCTCGGGAGCACGATACCACCGTGTTGAGATGTATGTTGTTAATGGGGATTTGGAATGAATTTCTCTTGCAAGGCCGAAGTCTGCTAATTTTATATTGTAGGTACGAGTGCTTAGAGCGGTTGAACTCGAAATTAGTATATTCTCTGGCGTAATGTCGCGGTGGAAGATATGATGGGAATGAATATGCTTCAGGCCAGATAAGACTTGAAAGACTATGTGCCTAACATCGTCCTCTTTTAGCGGCTTCATGATTTGAGAATTCATAAATTGTTTGAGATTACTATCCATAGTTTCGAGGCAAATATGAAGCTTTCTTGAAGATGGATCAAGGAAGATATCAAAAGCCTTGACAATACATGGATGGGGTGGAACTGTTCGGAAGAAGATTACCTCCCTCAGGCCCAAGCATACGGACAACGATTCAAATCTCTGCTTTAGTACTTTAACGGCAATCTAAGAATATTATCTTAGTTAACAACAAAGGAGCCTTTAGAGAACAAATTCTTACCGTTGTGCCTGGTGGGGCGAAACTAGAGCCGCCCGTTCGCACCTTTGCGAGGATCGTGGTCCCAAAAGCTCCATCACCGATCTCTTTAATTCGATTGAAACGATCTGAAAACATTGCTACAGAGACAGGAGGGACTATGGCACTTTCATACTCTCTTTGACTATTTTCAGGCCGTTCAATGCGGGCAGTCTGTTGGGCAGATGCAAGTGTCTGAATGATTGTATCGGTTTCCTCCAATTCATTGGTGAAAGTAAACTGAGGCAAGAATCCCCATGTCTTGAATCGAAGAGGGGTATCTAAGGAGCCATCACAGGCTTCAAATTCGGTAGAATTGTGGTCTGGAACTGAAACGTCGATTTGTCGGATTGCAGAATTCCAGGGAATATCATCAAAGATTAAAAGTGGCTCATTATTGATCGGTATTGACTGAAGCTGAGTGTCTGGGCTTGATTGTATTGTTGACAGCTTGGAGTATCTGGTTTTAGATAGAGATTTATTATCTGAACTCGCTGTCTTCGAGTCATTTGAATCTCCCACTACATCAGAGCCTACTGTGTCCGGCCAAGGTAGAGAACGAATTGCTAGATTTCGGAGATGATGTCCGACATGTTCCTCTAGCGACTCACCTTCCTCGCTGCAAAAAGGACATGCCTCAAATATTGATTCGATGGGATAAGCGCTACTTTCAGCATAAATATTCAGTTGGTCACGCGTAAATTTCATAGGGTGCTGTTCTTCAACATGAGCGACGAAATTCGCTTGTGTATCAAATACTAGCACTTTGTGGTCCCGTGAGACACATCTCCAGCGCATCATATGTTGGAATTTCATATGAGTAGTCCACTCTCCCTTTGAGGAAAAGATGGTTACATCATCATTGCACTGGTCAAAGAGGCATATATAAGGACTAAGATCGCCTTGTATATGGTTGCTTGGGTACCAGTCAGTCAAGGCTTCAAATATCTTGTAGACTAAACAACTTACACCCAGCTATTTTTATCACAAGCGACCTGTTTTTGGATCACCATGTAGCAGTACGGACAAACAAACTCTAAATCTTCGTCTCCTATTTTAGGAGCAGGTGGTAGAAGGACCCGATCCTGTCCCGACAGAGGTGCAGTTCTTGCAGCAGAAATTTTAGATGGAGGCGCAATAGCTTTGCGGAATTGATTAACATCTAGAGTAGTGGCTGTGTACCGAGATGGAGTGTTACTCTGCCGATGTTGAGGAAGCTCTGTTGTTTGGGTCGAGGTGCTACTGTCTTCAGCAACCGTTATAGTCGATGGTTTGCTCGTAGGGATCTGTAGCTCTTGCAAAGGCTTTGTAGGAGCAACATCTCGTAAAACCAACCTCTCCTGGCGAGATTTGCGATACAAAATTTGACGCCTTTGAAGCAGCATTCCAAGGGCCACTCGTTCGCAGAGTTGCTCCGACAATCCTGGGTAGTCACGCTTGATAAAGTGAGTGAAGAGAGTCTTGAGGAGAGATGAATTATCGCTTCCATCCTCGTCCACCAGAGAGAAATTTCTGGCCTGGGCATTTTGATTCTGTACACTGGCTTTTCTCACAGCATTTGACAGTCTTCTCAACCAGTTCAAACTGTCGGTGATATCTAGAGTCAGCTTGCGGATCTCATCTTCGGTTAGTATCGAAAGTGGTTCCTGAGGATTGGGGGGGTATTCTCTCTTGTTGTTATATTGCAATAAATGAGTATGTACTTAGAAGCGTTAGCATAAATAAAAGTTGCATTGTATCTTGGCCAGTATCACTCACATTGCTGCAAGCTTTCGGTGATAAGAACTATATACTGGACCACAATATCCTTTTCGTCTGGTAGCTCCCGTAGACGAAAGTCTAGAGAGGCATGGCTCTTAGCAAACACGCCAATATTAGATGCCCAGATGTTGAAGGTGGCATATCGGTCTTGAATAGCGCGTGTGGCTCCCAGCTCACAGACTTGATGGAATAATTCACGACACCTCTGTGCACTAACAACAATTGATGCCATGGTTATGGCAGCCCGGTCAGATTGCTTAAAGAGATTCTGAGATGGTAAAGATGGAAGAAGAAGGGATATTGGGCATCAAAGCAGAAAATACGCTTTTCTAATAGGTGGTAACTGGCACTTCAACAAAACCTACCTAAGTACTAAGTATCAGGTGCCTGACCCCACTACCCAATCAAGCCTCGTCACGTCACACAAGAGCCTCTTGTTATCCCCTCTCTTTGATATCCCTGAGGCTTTTCTTGCAATTTACCAGCATACCATGTTATGTAACCTACAAAATGTTGCATTTTGCTTGTCTAGATCTACTACGAGACGTGCTTTCGATCCTTCACAGGCTAAGCCAGCTTGAGAGGAAGGGAAATGGGAGAACACCACGATTTACAATTCAACTTCGGACTGCGATTTCACTTTCGCGCCATCAGTTGGCAGAGGTCAGTAGATTAGAATGGAGGTCAATAGAGCCATACGCGAAGAGAATGCTAGTCAGCCTCGAGAGCCTATGTTCTGAAAATTCATTGGATTTATCGGACAGTGTACGTGGATGCTTATCAAATTATGCGGCAGGACAAAATAAGCCATTCGAGATATAGCGAGAAACTGACAGTCGCCTCAACCAGAAAATAAACTTTTCTCGATTAAAGTACTTAAGGCAACGAGCCTCCGTGTTACCGGGTGAGAAGTTGATAAGCATCATGTCGCTGCTGAAATTGCGCAAAGAAAACGTCGAAAAAGCTACAACTGTCCTGGCAGATTGTCTCGATGTTCTGTCATCTGAGTCTCTGGACTTCTCAGAAGGCGCTCAATTTACAAGTAAGTCAATAAAGAGGAGAAGAACCCCAGCCTCTGAATTCTGGGATTTGGCGAATCGACTTCTTCCAGTTATCTCTGCTTGTCAATCTCCGGCGTGTAGTATACACCCAGAATTTGACGCTAGACTGAGACTATTAACATATCTCGACAAAAAGGAGGATCAAGATTTCTTTTCTATTGAAGCATTATTATCTCCTTGTTCAGACAATCGAGAATGGGCTGAAATACAGGTTGCTGTTCAGGAAACAAGGTATATACAGAGATGCCACTAGTATGCTTTTTGCTCCCTATTTTCTAACAGACTACATAGGACAACTACAGCCCCGGCAGTTAGATTCGATAGCCCACGAAAAGTAGCAAAACCAGGTTGGAAAATGACCAAGCCTAGTCAAATTCGATTTATTTGCAAGGCTCTTGGCACCAGAGACATTTGCCGGACCCTTCGACACAACTTTGTCCTGGAGGACGAGACCTTATGGCGACATAATACTGGAGACCGGCTCAACTACCCGATCAACATCGAGAGATCAGTGACACTACGCCAGCTACTTTGGGACGGGGTATCCCAATGGACTGCGGTCGATAAACTTGTGCTCTCCATTATCTTAGGATATTCTTTATTCTATTTTTATGGCGGAGCCTGGTTAGGTGGAAAATGGAGTAGACATAATATTTTATTCTTCACTAGAGGCGGTTCTACCCCATTGAAACCCTTTCTCCGCTTCACGAATCACGGGAATCCGCCGAACAACCAAGTATCTAATGAAGATAGCCCGTTTCATCGCTACCCGAGTATTCTGGAATTTGGAGTAACCCTTTTAGAGATTGATTTAGGAGGATCCCTAGAATCGCTGCTTGGATGCGCCGGAGAAATAACGTCCATAGATGAGCAATACGTCAGAGCCAAAGATGCCTTTTCTAAACGCAAACCGCACATCTTGAGTAAGCACTACCGTGATGCAATCGGAAATTGTCTGAAAGGCGACTTTTTTGAGGCAGAGGAGGAGAGTGCTGAACGACTCCGACTCAAGATTTACGAAGATATAGTACACCCATTGGAAGAGGAGCTTGAAAATTCATGCAAGGAATTTATCTGTCTGGAGTTGCTTGACGAAAAGGCTCCCAACCTAAATTTGGGCCCGGCATCCCACCTTTATGAAAGCCGGGCGAGTTCATCCTGTGATTCTTTTTTGTTGAATCAAAGGAAAATTGTTCACCAGCAGTATTCGTTTGGAGAAGAAATACGTGCGAGGAACCACCAGATATGGAATAGAAGTCAACGAAATCGAATCTTAAGTGATAGTTCAGGTGAGTCACCAGGTTGACAATGGACCTTAACTGATTTGAATCATTTTCTTTTCTCTTCAGGTGGAAAGTCATAGTACAGTGGGCCATAAAAGACTGACCAAAAAAAAAAAAAAGAAGAAAGCTCTGCGGATCAATTTCGAGTACTTAGCCCTCCGCGCCTCACAGATTCACCACAGCCGATGTCTCGATCTTCATCGGTTGTCCGAGATATGGATAGTCGGCCAATCTCACGAGATGAATTCGAGATCGCTGTGATATGTGCTTTGAAAGCCGAGTATGAAGCTTTAGCACTTGTATTTGACGAATTGTGGGATGAAGAAGGTGATTCGTATGGAAAGGTACCTGGAGACGAAAACACCTACATGACAGGTAGAGTGAGCAAGCATGCCGCCGTGTTGGTTCTTCTACCGGGAATGGGTAAGGTCCACGCTGCAAGGGCATCCACGAGCTTTCGTTGGAGCTACAAGAATATTCGCCTAACCCTCCTCGTTGGTATATGTGGTGGGGTTCCCAAGGACATTGAGCTCCGCGAAATAACCCTTGGTGATATTGTAATTGGCACTCAGGTTGTTGAATATGACCTAGTCCGGCGATATCCAGATGGACCCCGGAGGAAACGAGATCACGACGATGTTCATGGTAGAGCCAATGAAGCCATTCGGGGGTTTGTCAAGACTCTTAGAACGAAAACGTGGTCTCAGAGACTTGAAAAGCGCATCACTGACCACCTTGCGGAACTACAGCGCAAAGCTGACAGTGGGGAATATAAATACCCCGGAACATCAAATGATAAGCTTTTTCGTCCAAAATACCGACACAAGCACCAAGACAAGAAGGTGTGTCTTAAATGCAGTCGGTGTCTTCAAAAATCTGATCCCGTTTGCGAGAAGGTCTTGGAATCCTCGTGTAGCGCACTACTTTGCAGTGAGAGGGAGCTGGTTCCTAGGGAAAGATTGAAGAGGAAGGGTTTGAATAGCCCTAGAAGAGAACAGCCTCGGGAAGAATGGAGCCCGATGATCCATTTCGGACCAATTGCCTCTGGCGATTCGGTGATGAGGTCAGGTGAGGATCGAGATCAGATTGCTCGAGCAGAGGGAGTCATCGCCTTTGAAATGGAAGGGTCTGGAGTCTGGGGTAGTCTGCCTTGTATTGTTATCAAAGGGGTGTGCGATTATGCTGACAGCCACAAGGACAAAGTCTGGCAGAAGTTTGCTAGCGCCACTGCTGCCTCGGCCATGAAGGCTGTTTTAGAGAGATATGGTCGACTCGACAAAGTTTAAAACTCCTTCCTGTTCTACTTTACCACCCTTGTTATGTGAATATTGCTTAGGTACTTAGCTGGGAGAATATGGAGGACGTCTTGTCAGTAGTAGTTTTAGCGCCTCAATATATCTCAAAACATTTATCCATCTAAGCTTAAAACTGTTTGTGGTGACATTCTAGAGTTTCCCCCAAGCATCAAAAAGAGAAACAGCCAAGTTTATGCTGTCATGCTTCGACGTCCGAAGGTCCTCACCCGCGCGCGACATCATCTCCCATCTCGTCCCCCTATCTTTTTCCCAATACCCCCCCCCGCAATAAATTACCATTTCTAATTCCCTCTTCCTTTTTTGAGTTGAAAAGGGATGATGGTATTGAGTAGGTTAGATGTGCCCCCCCCCCCAAAAACGGGTACCTTTAATTACACTTGGTGTTCCCTCAGCGCCACTAGTAGGCCTACCTAAATCTCTACCTACGATAGCGCTACTGTAGAACTCATTTTGTGGGCAGTCGAGACCCGACTATAATATTTTGGAATAGGAGCTTAGACAGCCAACAAAAAAAATAAAAAAAAAAAGAAAGAAAGAAAACAAAAAAAGCCCCATGTTTCATTCAGGTAGCGCTGGCAATCACGTTGGATGAAATCTACCTAGGAATGGTAGGTATAATATACCTTACCTAACAAAGAACCCAACCCTCAGTAACCAACCAACTAACCTACTAAGATAGGTAGGTAACTACGTAGGTAGTTCGTACCTTAGGGTGTTAATCTTCTCTTCCCCCTATCCCCCCCTTTTCTCCTCCACACAATACATTGAAGATAGTCACTTGGGAGGAAGTAAATACGTCCATACGGTCCATGCATAGGAAGCTATCCCCAGGATAAGTTTCCCCGACTCCGACAAAACAAAGAAAATAGAAGTGGAGGTGGAGACCTGCCACATTATTACGAATGGTGATGATGATGATATGCTATGAAACAAAGAAAACGACTTTTTTAGTATCTTCCCCCCCTTTCCTCCTAGGTCCGAAGCTACCTACCTTACCTACCTAGGTAGTAGTAGGTAGGTTACGTGGGTAGGGTGCGTAGAGGTCCCTCCCTCCTCTTTTCCTCTTTGTTATGTGGGCAATAGTGAATGCTTAATATTCAATAATGGTGATTTTAGAGATGATATCACAAAGAATGATACAATAATATAATTTCCAGGCGCAAGTAGTAGTAGCAGTAGTAGTAGTAGTAGTACCACGAAGTGAGTGTAGTTTCATCCTAAACTAGTTTAGCTTAAATTTATTATTCTAGGGACTCCCTTAGGTACCCAACTACCACAGACTCGGTACTATTAATAATAACACTCCTTGTCTAAGGTATAACCAGCCAACTATTGGGAGGGAGGAAAAAAAAAAAAAAGGAAAGAAAAGAAACCAAAACCAAACTCGCCACAAGACCGAGTAGGACCGGAGCCCATAGCTCAGTACCTTACCTACCTTACCGACCTTACCTACCCAGGTAGGTAGTCTCTAGAGTAGACCTACAGTCCTATAACCAGGTATGGAATAATAATGAGACCTACCTACCTTGATTTTTATCTTCATCCCTGATCCTGTAACTACAATCATCATAATACCAATGATAGTCATAATAATATCATCATGAAGAAAGCCACTTTTTTTTTTTCATCTTTCTTCCATTCCTTGGTTATAATTATTATTATTTGCTATAGCTAGGGCTACCTACCTACGATATCTACCTACTTACCCTGTATAACAACGAAACTCAACTATGTTAAAAAGAACTTTAATCATGATGGACATGTTTTTCATGATTGCCGACCGGAGATTTATTAAGAGTATCTAGGTAGGTATTAAGTACGTAGGGTAGGTAGGTAGGTTCCACAGGTACTGAGTTACGTTACATAGTATTTAAACTAATAACTTTAGCTGGAATGACATCTAATTATCCGTATATTATTATTGTTAACTATCATATATATATATATTCTTGTCTGCTTCAATTATATATTAACTCCAACTAAGCAGGCAGATTCAATGTTCTTCAATCTAACAGTCCAGGATGTAAGTAGAGGTACGTGGAGTTGGGCGTCACTCGGTGGTTTCAGATCATGCATAAATCTGAAAACGAAAGGGCACTCACTCCACTCGCCAATCAAGAGAGTGTTTCTTCCTAGACAGAAAATTAAGAAGAAAACTTTGGAGGAAAAAAGAAGAAGAAGAAAAAAAAAAAAAAAAAAGGCTATCCTGGGTAAATTTCCCTCGTTTCGTACTGGGTTGTATTAGCCAAAGATATGGCTTGATAAGACTAGCCGGCATAGCGGGAGGACTTCCCCCCGGCGCCGTCAGACATCCTTAGTTTCCTGACTCCCTCTAGAGGCCAATCAGGGCCTCTTGGTGGCGCCAGTCGGGAGTTAATTTCGACTAGTGGCTGAGACGGCCCGCTGTATCGTAATATCCTTGTCTCTCTCTCTCCCAAGTCTGATGGGAATAGCATCTACCATATACGGACATCTCTCTCTACAACGAGTAGGTTGTGGTCATGAATGATAGATGAATTGAGATCAAGTGTATATATACGCTACCAAATCCTGGCCCAAATGCAGTCTCCAACATTGGAAATATCAATGATAATGAAAATGAAAAGACAGACGTTCGACAGATTTTAAACGCTAATGAGAGATATCAAGCAAAAACAAAAAAGACACCTGCCAACGCCACGCTCTCCAGTCAAGGACACGCTCATGAGGATCGAAAATAAGCACAAACATGTCCAAAGAAAATAAACCCAAAGAAAGATGAAGGAATGGAGTGGTATAAGCATCCCTGAACAAAATTAAACGATTTTTTTTTCCTGCGCAGTGGATTGTCCAAAACGGGAGCCAGTTGCTGGGTTAAAAAAATGAAATAAAAAGTAATAAAAAATAAATAAATTAGAAGTGCAGATCAATCAGACTCAGACATTGCGAATTTCAACGCCTCATTCTTCGGGCGGCACGAAATGCCGACAGGTCGATAGATTCAACAGATGCACTGTCATCGTCAACCTCGATAGGTCCTTCATTGGATGCGGGCCGCTTCATAGCATCAGGATCCGGAGCCATTATAGACTCGGGCCTACCCTCCTCAAGGCACTCAACAGGGTTAGTCTTTCTCTCCATTTCGAGTTGCTGTACTTCGTTCGTAGCCAGGTTCAATAATACTGTGAACTTGTCTTTCACACCTGTCAACTCCCGGGTACAATCTCCCACCCGAAGAAAGTTATAGGCGGCCGTTTCACACAGACTGTGAGCGACTTCGAGTTGCTTATCGACAATATCAAAAGGAGACTCTCTTGGTTGGGCTTGATTTGGTGGTGGCATTCCACGGGCACGGGCGTTACGGAAACTTGACAATAGCTGGTCGTCACCTGTGTTCGAGCCCACATTTGGCAGTGCTGGTCGAGGACCTCTTCGGAATCCAGTCAGGGGAAGCTGAGCCATCCTGCCCTTTCGAAGGTTATTCCTGGCGGTTCCGATATTCCGCACCATGTCTTCTAGTGAATGCTGCGTGTGTGCATCGTAGTGAATAATCAAATTATGCCGAAAACTTATGAGAGCGGGTCGGTCTCCAGATCCAAAGGATGAAATGCTCTCCGCCTCATTTCTACTGCTGTGATGGGAGGCTGTGATAGTACGGGTCGGTTGATGCTGTGAGCCGGTTTGTATGGAGCAGACTGAGCTATTCTTGCGGCGGCGGGGTATCGGAGAGGAGCCTGAATGCTTCTTGAAGGCTTCGGCAAATTCAGCATGCTTTGCAGCAGTGTGTGCTGTTAAATCGGACAGTCGAGTCAGCCAGGAGGGCAGATTATCGGACAGGTAGGAGAAAGCCCCCAGGGCATCCATTGGGGCTGCGGGCATTGGTGCGCGAGCCTGGGTGTAATCAAGAAAAAAGTCCACAAATTAAATAAATCAATCGAATGAGATGAAAGAGAGAAAGAGGTCTAATGCTGAAAAACTATTGGAATTGTCAATATTCGTTGCGTCGTTCAGTCATCAGTCGATGTTGATATGGTGGATTTGTGTACGGTGAACTTTGGGCGGTGTTGGTGGCCGAGTCGGCACCCTAAGCCAGTTCCATGGAACAGAAATCGGTGGAAACAAGATCGACCCGCACAGAGTCCTTGAAGGAAGTTGTGATCTGATCAAATCCCAATCGAGGGTAAATTAATCGGATTGTTGGAGAGGAGGATCAAAAGAATGTCGAGGTTCCAGACGACAGGGAAATTGGAAATGCTGGTTATCGAGCAAGACGAAAAGGAGGACTGACGATTGATGGACGGAGGTAGGGAGAAATTAGTTAAAAAAAAAAAAAAAAAAGGAAGAGAGAAAGAAAATGGGCGGGTAGTGAGTTAGGAGTGGCTAGTTGAGACGGGGGGAAGAAACGGCTAGAGAGAAAAATGGAGACTGTGGGTAGCGGGAGGGGAGGGAGAGCGAAAGCTGACAACACGGGACGACGTGCTAGTTAACCATAATAATAATGCTACGAATTAATACGAATAACGAGAGAAAGAATGGATGGGCTAAGGTAGGTAAGAGAGTAGTTAGCAAACTACCTATGCAGCGCGGTCTGTAGGGAGTTCCAAACTTGCCCACTTCCGGGTACCTTAGTTGACGGCCCGGAGGACTCCGCAGTCATGACGATATCCTTTGCTGCCAAAGTACTACGCTCTGGCCAATCATGTCTGGAATTATCGTCAATAATACTGTACCACACTCCTGCGTAGGTAATAATACTCAAGAGAAGCCCCAGTTGGTGGGTCTTTGGTGATGCAGGAGATGCTGCAGTACCGTATTTTACGCATCAGTAGTGGTATTGGTTGGGCTGTCACTCTGCCATTCTATCCGCTAATTGGCCATTAGTGACCAGGAGCCCCTGCTAGTCGTTAGGGCTAGTATTGTTACAAACCAGCCTGGCCTTCAACCCTCAGAGCATCTTGAAAAACAAGGCCACCATGGCCAATCAACTCGATGTTCTTCCTTCCATCGACACCTGAGGTAGCCTCAGTGGTACGTACATATCTCTGCCTCTGCTTTTCTTTTATTCGCCCTGCTCTTTCTCCCACACCGTTTGACATGGGGAAACAACATCTACCTCATGTCAAACAAGATCAGGAAGAGCATCATAAATTCATTTCTATCAATGATGCCTTGCGAACAACTTGTGACTTTTTTTCCTCCTTAAAAAAGCGGTGAATTAGTTGTCTAAGCTTGCATGCGTTGGTCTCAGAATCCTATGGAAGAGTCAAGTAAGAATCCTGGTAGTATTATTAGTGTTCGGAAATCGTCCTCCAAAGTTCCCATAGCTAGAGTATGTAGTTATGAGGGGTTGACGATGATAAGATCACCACGACTCAATCCACTATGATCCATGTTATCCTTCATGGCACCGTACTTTTTACCACTTCGACTTTCATGACTTTTGGCCAACCTAGGCAGGTGCCCTCACATGATGTCTGATGACAACCAGCCTTTCTCTCTCCCTCTCCTACCCACCTATAGATAAAACTATTCTTCAACCTCGCGTCCACTTCCCATTAGGTGTAATAATATTTCATCTCATCTAACCTCAATTTATCCGTTTATCGGCTCTAGAACACATCTACTAGAAATCGGATGGTTCTAACCCGCCCCCAATCCAAGTGAGACACGGTTCTAAGATGTTGTTAGTATTTGATAATGAAATTATGCAACTTCAGCAGAGTAGGATTCGTACATCCTACACAGTACTTCCAAACGGGCGACTTTCCCCAAGATGGCCATGACACGTAACGGTTGGCGAGCATCCAGGAGTCAGGCAGGCTGGCAACCGACGCCTTATCACTTGTCATTGGGGGAACGGTGGCTCACCCGTCGAGGCTAAGACGACGGCTCCGAACTAAATCCCTGGTGTCATCCATCGTGTCATGTCAATCGTCCCGTGTGATATCCCTCGGAGTTATTCATGTTCCCTATCATAATTTGTTCTTTGTTGGGTCGATTACCTTTTGTACTAATATGCGGTTGGCAGTTTTCAAAAAAGTAATCAAGAAAAAAAAAATGAATAAATAAAAATCTAGTGCTCCTACTGCAAATTTGTTTGATGCAAGTGTGATATCAGGTTGCATCTTGGACTACGTCGGCCGTCTCCCCCACCAGTGATCGCCTTTCTTTCCCCGGTGGCTTGATGATTGACACTGATGATCTGTGGATAACGAAATGTGGGAAAAAAAAGTAGGGTAAACTATCAAGATGACGATTCTTGATTTATCCTTGTCTTATGTGCATCGTCTAGCCCGTCAAACTAGTCTGGACTCTGAAGACATATTCTTTTTTTATTTTTTATTTTTTTTATTCTAGCAAATACGATCTGGCAATTATCTCCTATTACCGAATCCCCTTCGCTTAACCGGCTATCAATTGAGCGTCACAAAACTCCCGCGTTGCTTTCACGCCGATCTTTCTGACATGTGAAGCCATCCAAACATACATCAAATAGAGATTGACTAAAGCCTCGAGAATTTAAACTCCAACCTAGGAGATATTTGGCAAACCACCCGCGATGAAGATTAAACTCCCTTTTTCCAAACATCCATCCAATTCTCTAAGGTCTCTTTCGCAGATTTGAAAGACTCAATAGTTGCCGCCCATTGGGCCTCGCACTCCTCCAGTTTCTGTTGCAGCTCGCGACGAAACACAGAGTGGACAGATAATTGGGCCGCACCCGCCAAATCATCCGTGGGAAACGGGGGCAATCCTTGCTTGCTAGAGCTAGCTGGGGCTCTACTCGCACTTGAACTTGTCTGACCGACAATTGCCTCAGGCGAGTCCGCTGCATATGTGGGCTCCGACTGTCCGCGTAAACATCTAGTAGACTCTTCAGGGGCCATAGCTGTAGCCTTCTTGTCGCCCTTGCTAACACCGGCGTAAACCGTGTTTTTCGATGATTCAGAGTCGGCGTTTGCCTTGTTTTGTGCGCCCCCTTGTTTACGGCGAACCTTCCGGTTGGTTTGGGACGATGAAGACTGAGTATTGGCGTCACGTCTGTAATGGTCGTCATTCTCCTCATTCTCCTCACCATCCTTGGCTTCTTCATCCTTCCATCGAATACGGCGCGCTTTCTTGCCAGGTGAAGGACACAACTCGTCTATCCCATCCTCCATTGCCGAGAGGCCACTCTCACCGTCACTTTCATTACTCATAGCTTGCCTCTTACGAGTGCCTTTGACTTCAGATTCCTGTTTCCGTTTGCGTGAAGCACTTTTGTCTTCCATCCCTTAGAGGAACTCAGCTAATATCTCTTTAGAAAATGGGCAGACTCTATATTCTTACCATCATTTGAAACAGTGCTGCGATGCTTGCATCGTATCTTCATCTGTCTACAATTTTGACATGCCGGTGACTTTTTTGCTTTGCCTGCTTTCGAGCTTCCAGTGGACGGAGCAGCGACGTGGGTCGGTGTGGGCTGAGTGAAACTCAGTTTAGTACCGTATAGAACGGGATCAGACGAGCGAAAAAAAAAAAAAGGACAGACATACCTTGCGAGCGCGAGATGATTTTCGAGTAGTCTGCGCCCCAAGAACAGCTTCCACTGCCTTCACCTCTGGCTCATTCTGAGATACGAGTGGTTCTGTTGTAACCTGTTCGTTGACACGAGCACACTGTGGGCAAGTGCTGTTATCGGTTGGACAAGGAGATCCGCATTTTTTGCAGAGATGTTTCTGTTCTTCAGAGCCCATTGTTACCTAAAGAATGGGGTGGAATAATGCTCTCAGCGATTTTGAATACAGAGTGGTTATGGGATATGGGAAGGCAGAAAGATCCTGGGAGAGCAGCCTGCGATATAAAAATAATTAAGTGTGGGTGTTTCTCCTGCTACTACAAGTGAATGAAAGAAGGTAATAACACTCAGAATCCCAAAACACTTCAAAGAAACCAGTAAAGGTGAAGGGGGGGGGAGAGGGAGAAAGGGAGCGCAAATTCTATAATCCTATCTATTCTTCTAATAACACAAAGATTGGGTTTATTGATTTGTCCCTTCTAAATAACAGTCCAGACAATGTCAACTGCTAAATTGAAGAGAAAAGCAATCTCACAACAATCAAAAAAGGAACTTCTTTTCCCCTCCCATCTCTTCGGGTAGATAACACACGAAAAAAAAAAAGTCTCTATAGAGAAAATTCAATCAAACAACCAACACCAAACACAATATCCATACCAATTATTTTCGTAGCGCGCTGAACCACACCAGGACCAAACAATATTTTCCTTTCATTTTGAAGAGATATTTCAATCACGGCCATAACTCAACCTCCTCCCAATGGCCCCCATTCTTCTCCCCATCTTTAAATATCCAACATGTCCTGCTCACATTCGCATAGTCTGATAGATCTAAGCGCTCCACCTCCTCCGGATATAGGACGACAACGCGGAAATTCCTCCTCGCGACCGGATCATGGAGGTCATCAACTGTCTGACCGAGTCGTAGCTCTGGATCTGACGGAACCTGAGAACGTGGTTGACCGGGTGGAGGATTCTTAAACGATCCTATAGTTCAGTTGACACGATTAAATGATCTGTTAGCTTCATAACCAGTTGTTGTAATCTCCCCTCTTCTTCCCCCATTTACCCCCTTACAACAAAACACAACACAACACAATACCAAAAGCCCCAAAAAAAAAGAAAAAAAAAAAAGGTGGGACAAAAAAAAACTCAACTCACCCCTCATAACCGGCGAATGATTCGCAAAATAAGTCGTCACCTGTCTCTCCCACGTCCACTTTTCCTCTCCCTCTCCCTTTCCCTCAGTACCCTTCAAATCCTTCGCCATCCTCATCCCCCTCCACACCAGCCCCCTCGCCTCCTCCTCCGCCTCACCCCCCTCCGGATCCCCAATCACATAAGCGCGCCCCTTCACACGCCACTGACTCGCCACATCCTTGAACCAAAACGCAGCCTCCACGCGGTTCCGCGAGGAAGCGAGCTGATCGACTTTCGCCATGCGCGCGTCCGTCGTTAGGGAGATCATGTCGCTTTCATACAAGGTCGGGTTTTGGCCGATACCTTGGGTTTCGAGGGCGGTGATGGCGCTCGGGTGGAGGGTGGGGGTAGGCCAGAAGCCGCGGAATTCGCAGGTGCGGGTGCGTGGTGAGGCGATGGTGTTGTGTTTGGGGTCGTTGTGGAGTTGGATTGTGGTGAAGGAGAAGGAGGTTGAGGTGGTTTGGGTGAGGTGGGTGGTTAGGAGGGCGCGCCAGGGGGCGGCGGCGGCGGCGGCGGGAGGAAGAGAGGTTGGGGGCATAATTGTGTGGTTGGTTGTTGTACCTTCTCTGTTTTGTTGTCTTAGGGAGAAATGGTAGGGGGAAGGAATGGTCGAGTTGGGATTGGGAAGAGCGCAGTAATAGTAGTAGTGTGGTGGTGGTGGTGGTGGTGGTTTGGGACTCCTGCGGGGTAAATGGTGAAGATGAGGATGATGGGGTTGGCAAGGATATATGGATGGAAATTTTGAAGATGGTGAGTTGATGGATGTAAGTTATGAATAAATTTGCTAGCTTAAAAAATTTTAGGAAGACGACGGGATTGCAATTGAGTTTTAGTTTTGTAGATAATCGAATGTTAAAAGATTGGGGAATATAGGATGTTAGCAATTCAATGACGTTGTTCACGTGTGTCAACAGGGGATGTGGGGCACGTGCTTTTATTTATTATCTTATCTGATTGATCAGTCTACCTGGAACTCATGATGATACTTTGCATCTAACATTCCTATGTCAACACACTTGTCAATACATATGCTAATCGTCTAGACAACTGATCAATACCCTAAGTTAGCTAATAACTTACTAGTCCCCGCGGATGAAAATGAGATGATGAGCCAGCCCCAATGGTCCTGGACTGTCTCTTGCTCCTTTGTAACAACTCCATACTTGAGATGAAGATAATTTTCTAATATACGGTGTTTCAGCCACAACCAAATAAGGACATGTTTCTACTCCTTTTTCAGACTAGATATTTTTCTTCTCAGTGTGTTTTGGGGAGTGTGGGGGAACACATCAATAGACAACGAATCCCTTATAGCTGTGTGAAATTACAAAGTTAAAATGAGGTTGGTACCTAATTACCTACCTATATACTCTACGAACTAGCTAAGGTATGTATGTATTTACAACCCTTTTATTTTATATAGTTATTTATTTATTTTTTGTGTGTGTATGTGTGGAGTTTGTGTTTAGAGACTATATATATTCTACCCTCTGTTCTCTATTCTCTATCTAGATCACCCACTTTGCTAGACAATAGTAAACTAAGGAGCAAGAATAATAGACTGGGTTTATTTATAAGAAATTACTACTACAAGAGCCCAAGGAAATAATCCCAATAAGTCTTATATAGGACTGGACTCAAATTCAGTGAATTTAAATATCTAATTATGACTACCTAGGGAGGTTCCATCGAGAGGTGCATACGGTCAACTTGCACTTGTCAACTATCAAATGGAGGATGTACTGTATAAATGTATATACATCTGAATTCCATAGGTTAGTGGTTTTTGAGTATTCTTTCAATCGAGTTGTAAGATATCCCTTGACTTGAAATAAGATAGGTAAGCTTATGTGGAATCCGACAATAGTGGCTCTAAATAAGATTAACGATTAGGTAGTCTATAAGCCGCCAGTCCTAATTAAAATCAAAGATTTTTTTTTTTTTTTGGTTTTCTCCTTTCTTCTTGGTATTTGTTTTGTATTCGGAAAATCTTTTGGAAGAATGAATCATAGATAAATCAATAAATCACCAACCTGTGCAATGCTAGTATCTTGCAAAACAAAATGTCTGAATGAAAATGGAGAATAGACAAAGGAATAAACCAAAGAGCCCAAAAAAAAAAAGAGACCCACACAAGTAGTTGTAATGAAACAAATATTGTCTTTCAAAGTAACCTAGGTATTACATCTGCATTTTATCGTCATCGCTAGCCTCATCGTAGGCGAGTGCACCCCCAGGTATCCGACCTTCATTCAACTCCTTCTCCAATCTTGTGATTTCCTGTAGACTCTTGGCTTCCCGAATCATCTTCTCCACGCGCTTTCTTTCCTTCTCCGTCAGCTTGACTCTGACAGCCTTGTCTGCCGGCGCGCGGTCCGTCGCCCCACCTGAGGCAACGTCAAATGTGCGTGACTTGACTCCTATGATCTTGGATGCAAGAGGGGAGGGTTCCTCAGCCGTGCCGAAAAGTTCCTGGGCTTTGGCACGCTCAACATCCTTCACTTTCTGGTAGTCTAAGAAGCGGACGCTTGGGATTCTCCAGATAACCCAGTATCGGTAGTGCTGCCTGCATGTTAACCGAGATTCTCGAAGAGCATGGAAAAAGACAATATATATATATTTATATATAGCATGAGAAAATAGCCCAAGGAAAACATGGTTTTAATTACCTCTTTCCTTGTAATTGGGTTTTCCAACAGGATCAGATGGGCGAGCTTTGTAAAGTTACTAAGAGGATCTAAGTCGGCTAATTCAGCGACATTGTTTGCCGTCAAAACCAAGGTAGACAGGTTAGGTATGGACGCCGCAAGCGTTGGCTGGATGTGTCGGACTCGATTTCGCGCAAGGAAAAGGGTGTGAAGGCGAGGGAAGAAGGGAAAATTTCCGAGGGATGAGATATCATTATCTGTAAGGTCGATCGCATCTTGGTCCTATAAAAGGAAAAGAAAATTAGAAGACAAAATACCCACACACCCACATATATATATCTCTAGAGAGAGAGAAAAGAGAGAGAAGAGAGAATCAACGTCAAACAAGAGATGTTTGAAAACTGACATACCTTGGCAATACCCAAGTTTTCAATGGCAGGAATCTTGTGCCCTACACGACTCAAAAAGCAAAGTCGATATCAATCCAGCTCTCATTTAAATAAAAAGTGTAGCATCTGCCCTTTTCAGGCCCAGCATGTGTCACGCACCTCGGAGATCTAGCTCGCGATCCTTGAGCGGGTTGATGTAGGAAAGGGAATTTTGGATCAGTTCAACGGTCAGTCGCATTGTGGCGGAGTAGGGTCGGCAGCGTTATCTATATGGGTATCATATATGTGGAAGAAGGAATTCTAGCGATAAAAAGGCAGCAATGGGGCAGTAAAAGGGAAAGACGAAAAAATGCTGTTGAAAATGAAGCTCTGCGCAATTTCGTCGAGCTTCGTTACATGGATTTTGCCTGGGCGGTGAATATCGCTGAGTCATGATGAATATGCACGTGATTTATCATCGCCCAAGTGACATCTACAGATCATACTACAAAAACAAGAACTTCATGGTGGATTAGGTTGAGGAGAAGCAAAGCCCTCCTTCTGAAATGAGATGAAATTTATCGAAAAGATTAGCAGGGCTGACGTCCCGAATCTAATTATACATAAGGCATCATTAATAAGGTATATAGAAAGACAGAAAGAAACCACCTCGAAAAGTAGTCCAACAGGGCCAGCCAAAAGAAAACAGATGATGTAGAAGTAAAACAACAAGTCTGCTATGCACTCCAGAGCACACTCTCCTCTCCCTGAGAGCCAGAATCGAACGACGGCGAGGTAGGCATCATGTGAACGTGAAGATACCAAACCTTGGTCTAGTTGCCGAGTTTGGAGATAAATGACACCAATATTCCAAACTCCGGATCATTATGCAAAAAGAATTGTAGACATCAGACATTAACAATCAACAACATTAATCATGCACCATTTGCGTCATGCTCGGCGATTTGAGTGGGTGGGTCCGGGACGGACTGCCTGCCCTAGATCGACGGCCGTTGTTCGTTGGACCTAAGGCCAAGGGTGTCAAATGGTCCCTGCTTTCGGTCCTCACTACAAGTCCAGCCCGATCAATTGAGTTAGGTCCTAACCCAGCAGTAATACCAAGCCCAATAGTTCCAGACGAAGAATTGTCCAACTCAAATTTGAGGTTGTTTTGGCTGCCATGCCCCCAGGTGGATGCACGTTTTGGTGGCAAAAAGCTGGAAGAATCTGAATCTGAATAGTGACCATCCAACGAGCTCCGGCTCGAATCTGATGCACCGAGGTCAAGCTCGAGAGCACCGTCCTCAAGGACTCGCTCGTAGGAAGGATTCCGTCCGCCAAAAAAGGGTAGCTTCGCGACTAAACCTCTTCGTTTCTTCGGGTGATTCGGATGTCTTCGCTTGAAACAGCTGTTGAATTTGTGATATAACTTCAAGCGACGGCTACGTCCACAGAGGAAGAAGCATGCCATGATAATTATAGCGAAGAAAAGGAGGAACCCGGGAATCCTGCGGGGGGAGCCACCATCAAAGAGGGCATCACGCCAAGTTTCGCCATGGAGACTTTCTGGGCTGGGAAACAATTCGACGCTAGGGTATTGAAAATCGCTGGGCACACCTGCGACATTGCTGCCAAACCCCACTGGAAGAGCTTCTTCGATCTCTACAGGCACTTGGGAAGAAGCATAAAGAACCATTTTACCAAGGGTCCAACTAACTTCAGTTGAGCCAATCTTGTTCACGGCTTGGAATGCGTCCAGGTATCCTTTAGCACTAGTACCATTAGTGATAGGGCTTGTCGTGCCTTCGAGGCCCACGCGCGGGACACCGATACCATCGTGCAGTACGTTAATGATCCAAGACGCTTTGAAGCACACTTCAGAGGCTTTCTCAACATCCAATTTCTTTCCCCACTTGTGGACTGAGATACCCTGTTCAATGGAATCCCATTCCTGCGAGCAAAAAGACTGGACGCGCTGCTGATAAGTTAGAAAATCATATGTCATGTCTTTGTAACCCATTCCAAACACTTCATGCGTAGTGTGCCAATATTCGCTAATACCGACAAAATGGTTGACATCAAAGTCAATCGCTGGAACGTGGATCCCATGAAGGAGACATGGTTGATCTAGACAAGGGGCATCTTTGTCGAGTAAGGGGTATGTTTTTCGCAAACATTCATCAAACTTTCCAGTACCTATGAGGAAACTTTTCTCCTCACCATCTTCTGGCAATGGCATGCCATCGATAGTCGTCCGTAGTCCTACCGGTAAGCATGGATCGGGCAGCTCCTTCAACTGGCCCAGCGCAACCTCTTCTTGCAGCGCCTCTAGGTAACGCCGGCGAGCCTCACGCACCCCAAACTGGAGCCAGGAGGTGACAAACACTCGATGTTCTTGTGTCGATCCATCTACGTTTCGGAGCCGGAGGAGTGTCAAATCGTTTGCATGCTTTTCACTTTCTGTTGCATTCGGGGCAAATGCAATTTGGGCAGATGCTCCGCCCATATCCAAGAACCCATACGTATGGTGGCCCTTGCCATGATCGTGTGAACCCGGAGAGTTAAAGCTTCCCAGCAAATAATTTGTCGCAACCCATCCGTATAGCCCCTCAGTAACTCCGGGAATAACTTGGATGTGTACGCCGCAATCGGGCAGGGAGAAATCGTAGTTGTTACGAGCGAACGAGCAGATTTGATCTAAAAGAAGTTGCTGTTCTAAATTACCGAGTAATCGCATTCCTGCAGTTGCAAGTAAAAAGAGTGGCGTTTCTTTGATAGCGTCATCAGGTATAATCGCGCGGGCATGGTCAAGGAGTTCATTGAGGTGTTCAGGTCCGATGGCTTCCGGTCTATTGGCAAATGAAGAGACACCTTGAAGAAATTGCACTGTCAGACTCGGCAAAGAAGCCAAACATACTCGAAATGCAGCACAAAAACAGAAATCTAATATAGCCTACCTGGGTGAATTTTCTTGGTCCAATCTGGTTTGGTCTTGATCTCCGGGAGAGACTTCGGATCATGCTTGTGGGACGCTTTGCGCGCAGCTGTGTTATCCAACCACCGATAAACATGAACGCGAGTCCCCTAACATGAAATTAGATACCATAAAATAGGAATAATTTCCTGACAAGAGGGGTCACAACTTACGGACGATCCGGCGTCTAGGACAACTCCATATTTCCCTACCGAAAAGAAAATGCTGTTAGCTTCGAGTACTAAACGGGAGGTCTATACGGAGGGGAGACAGGCAACCTACATTTACCCATCGAGATGAAAGTCAACCGAAAAGAATATTTCAGAATTATTGCCCCACTAACATGACCGACGAAGAGGTGAGTATCGTAAGGTATTATGTGGATTCCAAGCTATGCGATAAGAGGGCCCAGTTTTCTAGATAGCGAAGAGACAAGATCGAGGACAAAATTCAACTTCGTGGGGTGCGAAAAGGAGGAAGGAAGTATGAGGGGCAGGCTGGTCTCGAATAAAGCGGTGGTATCAATCGAACAAACGAGTGGCTTTGCAAAAGAAAGACGCAAAGAAGAAAGCGAGAGAGCAAAGAAAGTGGCTGAGGGCCCTCAGCAAGACAGATGCGAAAAGGAGGGTAGTGGGAAGGCAGGGCCTGGATTGGGACACAAGGTGGAAAATGGAACGATAAGACGGGAACGGATGGCGACAGCAGGACGCGACAGTCTGCCGATCGCCCCGAAAGCCTAAGGCCGTGCTATTCCTATTGGGGAAAAGTTCCCAAACTGTCTTCCCACGGGCAGCAACGGTTATGATACGTCCGGGACCGCTGCACACTCAGACTCATGACGCGCATCAAGAAATTATATGGATCTAATTGAGTTGAGTTGTGTGAAGACGCCTGTTCCCGGAAGTATTTCATTCAGGTATCATTATTTTATTTTTCTTTCTATTCTGTCAGCCGTGCCTTGCATACATTTCTGAAGAGGATCTTTCCAGCTGGTCGAGGTATTTTTGCCTTGATTATTACAAGGTATTATCGACCCGGAATTACCTATCTACGTATTACCTATGGTGAGACCTTTTAATTTATTGTTAAGTTTTATTACTGGATCTGAGAGAGACAAAAGGGTCTTTTCCTACCAACAGTGGATATTTATAGGGCAGGATTGCGTAAGCTCTCTTGGCCAACTGGCAGTGCTTCCCGCCCTGATTGGTGGATAGCACATCCTCGTCATCAAAGGCTGAAATCATGATTACAGTCAGTGGTTAATTACAACTCTTTTTTTTTTTTGTTTTTTTTTGCCTCCAGGCCCCCCAACAACACCACCAATATTATGGTAACTATTTCATTAATGATTTTAAATCTTCCAATTATCGTACGGTAAGAGCGGTATTTGAGATATTGGTAGAATAATAATAATTGGGTATATGCACTCAAAAATAGTACTAAAATAATTGGATATCACAGAATGGTTATATATAAACAATTAAATAATTAAGGAAATTTGTTTAGCACGGACCGTATGCCGTATGCGAATGAGAAAATTTCAAAAAAAAATAAAGAAGGGAAAAAAAGGAAGACATCCTGGTTGCTCCCCACCATTTTAGAAGTGTACTTAGACCCTGTTCCCCACAGGGAACCGTCCATAAAATTATGTGTGGAGATGGACAAATGTGATGTGTCTCAGTTATGCAGTCTTCGTTTCCGATGTAGACTGCACCTCTTTAGATGACTGCTTCGACACCCCCTCCAGGGTTGGTCCGGAGAGCCCCTCCAACATGGACCAGTCGCCGATCTGCTCATCGACAAACTGAGTGAAATCCAATCCCAGCGCCTCGGTTTCCTCGTCAACCCTTAGTCCAAGTCCAGGAATAAATTTGAGGATATAGAGCAGGATGCAGGACATGACGAAAGAGTACGCAAAGATGGCACAGATCTCGGCCAGCTGTTTGCCCACTTGGACGCCATTTCCATTGATAGCTCCAGGGATAATTGACCCTCCATCTAGAGCGGACATGTACTTGTCGGCAAAAATACCGGTCAGGAAGGACCCAACCATGCCGCCCAGTCCGTGAAGCTTGAAGACATCCATGCCCTCATCGACATGCAACCAATCGTTCAGATTCTTGCAGGATGAACAAATGACCGCAGTAATGAAGCCAATGACAGCTGCTAGCCAGACAGTGACACAGCCTGCAGCAGGAGTAATGCCAACGAGGCCAGCAATGGCCCCTTCACAGGCTCCTACAATGGAGAATTTTCCTTTGTATCTAATCATGTCCACTAGAACCCATCCGAGGATACCAGTGCAGGCCGCCATATTAGTGTTATACATGGCCAAATAACCACGGACACTAGCACTCAAAGTCGAACCTCCCTATTATCGTGGTTAACAGATGCATTCCTTTTGATGGGTAGGTAGGGAGGACACACATTAAATCCAAGCCATCCTGTCCAGATGAAAACAGTACCAAGGAAAACTAGGGTTGTGTTGTGAGGTCGCTTCATAGAAGGTTCCCCGTGGCCCTTGCGCTTTCCGAGGACCACAGCATACGCTAGCGAAGAGCATCCTGACGCAATATGAACAGGGCCCCCACCGGCAAAATCAATGGATGGAAGGTTGTAAAGCCATCCTTGGCTACTCCATGTCCATCGTGCCAATGGACAGTACACAATAGTTGCCCACAAGAAGCCAAATATGAGGGATGCTAGAATTCCACCCCTCTCAAATGCACCGCCTACCACAATCATCACCTAGTATCTATCATTAGCAAGCACGCCTCGAGCCTCCAATGACCGTTTTCTGAAAATGGGAATCATGACTCACCGTGCATGCACAGAAAAGAAGTTGAAACAGACAGAACAGAATCTCAGGCAGTACAGCTGATCCAGGGGACGGAGCGGCCAGCGCATCCATAAGACCGAAGTTCTTGAGAGTCCCGATGAACGGACCGCCGTCTCTCGAGTATGTTAACGAATATCCCCAGAAGGTCCACTGGAACGTAATACTGTTTCGAGATTAGCATCTTTCCTTGAAGTCTCGGACATCGCAGTATTGGATCGATCTGGAAACATACACCGCTAGCACTAAAAAGGCCTGAAACAGAAATGTCATGGCGGACTTCCTCCGCGTCAAGCCACTGTATAGAAAACCGATACCTGGAAGGATAAAGAAGACGATTGCGGTACAGACGACAATGTAGATCGAATGGAACTCCAGGCCAACAAAGGGTGCATTGACATCCAGTTGGGTGGGATCACCACCATCTGGGATCGAAGGGTCATATTCTGGCTATGGTTATGCGACGTCGATTCGTTAGTCAATTGGATCTTACTGACGATGCCATTTAGGAAGGGGAGAGGGGGCAGGCGTACCGTAGACATAGCTACGATGCTGTTAAGACTATGTTTGTTTTTTTCACACCGGTAGTATCAAAGGCTGTGGATATTTGAATATTCTATTCAGGAACTTCCGATGGGATCAAGCTGGTCATGAAGACAATTTATCCTTCTCGATCTCGGACTCCATATCCTTAGGGGATGGGTCCACTCCGCGACAACTCGCCCCTCTTTCAACATCATTAGCTAGCCAAGAGCTCCCCGGTGCTGTTATCTCTTGGGGCCAAGAGTCTGTTTGGGCATTTAAATACATTCCAAGATAGTTTGTATGACCCCATCGATAGCGAGCCATCTTCGCTTACCGTGGATATCATCCAGGAGTATCGCTATCATCACGCCAAGCCGAGTGATCTCGAGTCAGACCCAGAGCTGATAAGATAGATATACCGAGACTCTCCAATGAAACGTGATGATTCCAAGTTAGGCTGCATCCCCGGAAACAGCAACCTCCTGGGGTTTAGTGCATATGAATAAGGCTGATATAGCGTTGATACCTAGCTGAATCCTCCAGGAACCCGAAGAATCATCATTGGCGGGAGATAGCGTGCACCAAACATCACCATTTGTTGCTTCAGACATAGGAATCCGCCACCAATTCTGCTTGGGTGTCAGGAAACTCCTATTCGACCAGAGCTGAATTATCCTTCAAAATTAAATCGAATGGACCCTGAGGCTAATGTCTACGATTCGACTCATGGCTGAGGATAAATGAACGTGGTTCAACAATGTTGAGCTACCCGCGTGTTAATTGCAAGGATATCGTGGGATCATGTTCTTACTCCGAGTAGCTAGCTCCTTCTTAGATTGTTTATATTTTACCTTCCTATTAGTTAACAATCTAGTACCTAAGGCAGTAGATATCATCATCCTTTTTCTAATAACTATTACCTATGGGGGTACCTCTGGATCGTTGGAGATACCCAGATCGGTATCCCTTGGCTATTGCGGGGACTTTCGGCACTGATAAGCTCACTGTTCCTAATCATTAGCTATCGCGCGAGATCTCCCATTCTTATCCACTTTGCTTTGTGGTTGATTGAGATGGGATGGCCCAGTTTTTCTCCGTATCTCTCCCATTTAGGTAATACATAGGGTATAGGGCTTTGCGCCCCTTAATAGGGTAAAAGATAAATAACTCCAAAAGTTAATATAAGGGTACGAGGGGCTTGCCCCCCTTCAAAAAAAAAAAAAAATAAAAATAAAAATATCAAAATAAAGCATCAATCACCATTAACTTAAAGCTCTTTATTCTGCTTTAAGCGCTTTGCCTATCGGGATGAGCGGGCGCGTGCAAAGGCAGGTATAATACATGGATGTACAGTATTATGCCTATAAGCCTCTGGCGCTCGTGTAATAAATATGAATGCAGAAGCAACTACTTAATCAACGAATACTTTGAGTCAGCTAGCAATGTGACCAAAACAGAAAAATAATGATACAACTGACCACTGACATCATCTTGACCACTACTAGGCTTTTATTGCCCAAGGCTAACTCGTCGGGCAAACGATACGAGCTTCGCCGCCTCCTCATGAAACACTGCCAACTGACCTCTGGCCACATGTGGCTCGTATTATCTAACAAGACCCCACAAGAACTACATATATTAACTCAAGCCGAAAGGGACCTTGACTTTGCTCTTGTAAAATCAAACCGTCTGTCTTTTCTGATCACTACTCCCGCGGAGACGCAGTCATGCCGACAACAATAGGATGGCTGCAAGCCTTCCAGCTCCTCCCGCTCCTGGCCCTGAATACCATGCTTCAACCGGTCGGCCGTGTTCTTGGCTCTCCGGAGAGCTATAGAGTCTGGCTTCGAGCCTCACCCATTATTTGCGCGCTGGATGCCCTAGCCCTTCTATTTCGGTTTGCGACCTATTATGTATCTCTCGACAGGACAGTGCTGCCACGCAGGGCGATGCATCTCATCGCAACGGATCGCTTCGATGAATTTCACATGAGTGAAACGCCAAAGATTGCGGTAGTGTCGCGCATGATAACGTTTCTGCTCAGTGTACTACCGCTGATACGTATGTTTGGTACATGGGGAGAAATTAGCTGGACAGTCGCTTGGGCATGGATGTACGTTGCTTCGTTTGTTATTTTGGAGATGGTACTTCAGATCAAAATGCGGCTTGCTAGGCGAAAGGCTGCAGATACCCGGGAGGGTGCTGCGAGGTTTGAATTGGAGCCACTTGTGGAAGAAAGCCACGAAGTACCACATAACGGTACGGACAACACTACGGATGAAGCGATCGATGAGGACAAACTTATGCAAGGCAAATCCAACACGCTAAATGAGGAAGCGAACACCAACGATGGTGTCGCCAGCACTACGTCCGCCCAGATTACAGACAGAAGCAATTTGCTTGACCCTGAAGCTGTAAAGGTTATCGACGACCTATACGATGATCCCTTGGTGGTGGCTCGGCTCGCATACTTGAAACGCTGTTGGGATTATTGCGATAGAATCCTTTTGAGGGTTGGCTCTCTACTTCAAGCAATATTTGTCTATTGGGTTTTCCTCGACCTTATCCACCCTCATCTGAAATCCAATATTCTATCCGACAATGACGGCTGGGTAGCAGTAAGAGTCGTGATCTCTTTCCCCATTCTCTTTGTCGTCCTGTTCGCCATATTGTTCCTTTCTTTGGTCCCTCTGTTCATTCTATGTTCCCTGGTATGTGCCATGAGTGCTCTACTCACCAGACGCTTTACATCAGCCTGGAGTGCGCTGGAGAAAATCTTGGAACCAATAGTCAAGCTCCTCTTTGTTAGATACCCTATTTTAGGGTATCTGGTCTTAGGGACCTGTGGTATTATGTGTTTCTTCGGTGTGTATATGCTATGGTCTGTGACAATAATAGGATTCGTAGCAGTGAAACTGTGGTCGGATCCTATGTTCTGGCTGTATCAGGTGGTGTCTTTGGAATTTGTAATCTTTGTGCTCTTTGGGCTGGGCTGCATCGTGCTGCGTCTCATCACTGAGCTGGTGGTTCAGAGAAGCGCAAATTTGATCATGAAATTCAAGATTTCTCGGTACTTGGAGGCAGTGGGAGTCTGGATGTTAACAGGAGTTTTGGCTACATTCACGCTGAGCATCCTTTGGTATCGTTTCCGATACCCTTCCTTTGAAAACGGAGAGTGGATGGACGATTGGCGAAAATGTCTGACTTTTAACGTCACTTTTACGCCGACGGAGGTACATGATGTTGGCTATTAAGTGATTGATTTGAAAATTCAGTTTTTCGAGCATATATACCGGATATCTACGTTCTCGTTCATAGTCACCAGAATAATTTAGCCAACATGCTGTCTCTATCCCCATGGAAAGCTTCCTCCTCCTTCCAAGATACGAAGGACGCCGAGTTGGTGAAGACTATCAGCAGTCCTGATGTCATTCTTACCTGCCAAGGCAGCAAGGGACTGTGGTCCACACCTGCCATTTAAAATTCCATATACTGTGGTGTTATCTAGCTCCCCTTTTCTGTCATTTAATAAACCGCAACAATGTCTGTCATCAAATCAGCTCCAACTCATCTTGTCCAAACCAGTTTAGTTTACCAGAGCTGTAATTAATCTTTTTATGCGCACTGCACTTTGGATTCAATTCCATACTTTGCTGCGCAAACTCAAACTTTAAGCCTAACTATCAACAACTATAGATAGCACACATAATTAAACTAAAAGAGTATCCTCATATTCACAATTTAGATGAAGCTATGTAACAGAGTTTCTGAATTAGAGAAGACAGCTTCATATAGTCCCTATGCTAGGAAATGTTCATTATTTCCCTCTAGCATGCTCCGCACGACAGCGGGAGTGGGTGGTTGCTAGTATTCAAACACTTACAAAGTCTTCAGGTGCAATTTCTATTTCACCATGCATGCCACTTGCTGTCACTTTAGATCGACCAAGCGCAAAGGTAAAAGACCTGGAGTAGTCTGTTGGCTGGGTAAAAAAGCTTTTATATCCCCGTTCAGCGAGTCCACGTTTGATACTGGTGACAGGTGAGCTAAGTAAACAACAGATCTTGATAGGTTGAGCCTGTTTTTAATTCTAAAGCCAATCTATTGGGAATGTCGTTTCAGTCATTCTATACCACGGAGTTAGACATCATTCAGGATAATGGTTTGTCTTATCTCTGACATACAGAATGTATTATTGTATCCATGTTCAACCATGGAACTACATCGATCCACTCATCGAATATGTTGCCAAGTTCCGATTCTGGATCTGTGGTCTCCTGAGAGCCTCCGGGCGACAGCAAAGTCCTAGGACAAGTGTTAGTCCTTTAGGCGCAACAAGTTTCTTTCGGAGGAGGGGGCGGGTGGGGGGAATTACTGCAAATGTTGGAGGATAGGGTAGGATTTGGCGCAGATTGAGCTACGGTTTCGCAGCTCCTTGAATCTCTCAACAGTAGCCTCAAACACAGCTCGGCAGGCGGCTTGATCTACGGCGCATGGTTCCATAAGTAGACAAGATACTAGCGCCACGGCACCATGCAATGCACAGAAGCTAGTCATACCGTAGACATACCAGTGGTAAGCTCGGAGTCGAGGCGCTTCATAGAGTTGCCGATGGATATCAAGTAGAGCTTTTCCCGAAGAGATACATCTGTGCTGAGATTCGGCGCGAGGCGGACTTCCGGAACGGGGCAGGCAGAATGCACGGTGGAGGAGAAGGTATAGCTGATGCGCGTATTGCTGCAAGACACACCAATAGAAGAAGCTAGATGTATCTAAGACACTTGGTTTTCCGTCGATAAGATATGCGGCATCCCATTTAGCCTGCTCACTAGAAATTTCCGCATCAAGGGCTGTGAGGCGGGCTTCGTCGTATCTAGTGGAGCTCGCTAGGAAATCGCATACTCGGCTAGAGAGCTGAAAAAGCTGCAGCTTGAGCGTGACGATTGACATTTGTGTAGGCTGGCTGGATGGCTGCAGAATGGCAGATTCCTGAATGTCTGCATCGTTGACGTCCGCAGGGAGTATAGATCCCATATCACGTAGCAAAGACATATTCACATCGCGGAATAGAATGGCCTGGTAGGTGTGAAGCATGAGAATGCCAGCCCAGCATCGTCGACGGCGCTCAAACTCAATCCATCCCATGGTTGGCGGTTTTGTCTTGAGATTGCACCGTAGCCCAATCCCAATATTAAGTGTCATGCCTGCAACAGGTTAATTGATTAAATTTAATGGTATAATATAGGATCCGAGTTACATACCTAGAAGCACCCAAGTGTGCTCAACACCGTCACTGTGACTCATGCCATAAATCATGATCAAAAGAGCTTCCAGCGTGTGGAGCGAATAGTGGCTGAGGAATTGATCTTGGGACAAACAAATCATTGCAAACCGGCGATATTTCGAGGCCATTTCGGAGGAATTCTCGGGATAGCTCTCTCTCGGCCAGAACTGGACCAAAATAGGGTCATTATGTTCCATTGTAGTTAGGACGAGCGAGCAAATGGTGTAAATCAGCGCCAGCCATGCAAGACTCGCCTCGGCGGGGCTATCCCGGAACGTATTGTACTGCCGTTGAAAAGTTGGCCCATGCAGAATGTGAAACAGAGGTGAAAGCCGTGAAAAATACTGTGTAATCAAGTACTCGCAAAGAGGAGCGGGAGGTAGTGAGGCCACAAGTTGGGTTTTGGGGATACATGCCCCTACCGGGAAGGGAAACCAGCCACCCCCTCCCTGATAGAGCTCCGATTGCTGTTCAGTTAGTCGGTGGAATACTTCCTCCCAACGGGCATGGCTTTCGCCTGCAGCTGTGCTGTCCAACGGCTGAATACGAACAGCAGAGGGCTCGCCTTCCTCTAGGTGTGGCGACAATATATGCGAGGCATCGCTCACAGGTACTTCGCCAAGCGGCTGCCGGTACTCAAAACTGGCGCTGGGTTCAGTGAAGGGAATGGGGCTTGAAATATTGGCACTGTTTCGCCTATCTCTTCCTGACTGGTATACACAGCTCTCGACTAGGTTTCGCCGGCAACAAGTGGAGCACGGATGCTGGCGGTTGCAGCGCAGTTTGGACTCTCTACAGGGAAGGCAGTTTAGAGCCTTTCGCGCCCGTCGAATTCTAGAACCCTTCGGATGAGATGCAGTGATATCGGCGGTAGGCGAGAAAGACATTTGGAACCACCATAATCAGATGGTTTTTCGGAGGAGTTAGCATGGTGATCATTATCATGTCTCGGGTTGAATTTCGGAGATCCCGTCGGCCCGGACATTAGGTTTTGCCACCCATCGGGCTTGTCTTCGGCGTTAAGTAGATAGTTTTCTACATGATTCCTTAGCTTGCATAATTATACACCGATGTCTGATTTCATATATAAAACTCGAGACACTTTTTTTTTTTTTTTTGGAAAGAGTCTCTATGATTTGCATTATCTTGAAATCAATTCAAGCAGTGTGTTGTGTATATTTCAGACAGCACCAAACAACATATTGTCCTGGCACCTAATCACAATATGCAATTTTGGGATGCTAGAAGGGTTTGAAGCCATGGCCGGTTAGACACAGAAGGGAGAGATTGTATTCTTTTCGACAGCAAGCTGATCTACTGACGAGCAAGTTTATCCTTTGATACTTAGTTTACGCACATATGATTGTTATTCTTCTTTATACCGGTCTTCTATATCTTATCTGATAGATTTCTGAGAACGGGCTGACACTATTTATAGAGCTAGATTTTCTTTTTCTCTAATAGATTAGCCTAAGGACTGCCGGTATCCTTGTATAGTTGACGAGGAAATCTGGGAAATATACTCGATAAAAGAAGAAGTAAGCGCCAGCAGATGCAAGTTTATATCGGATAGGTATGTATTTTTTTAGTACCTTATCTTGACCCAGTGGGGAGGGCAATTACCGTACTCTGTCGATATTGGAGATTTCGGAGACATAGAGTTTGTAGTATGGAAAAATTACATAGTGAGATACAAATATGAGGAATTCAACTTGGTGGAAGATTTGATCTCATTACTTGGGACAACAGACAGCTCCACTATATCGCTAAATCGCCCAAAACACAGTAACTTACACATGCGTCAGTAAACCGCGCATATCTGCCAGCCACAATGGAGAAACTTGACTGCGACTGCAGAAGCGAGCCCAATTGCATAGCAAAGTATAGTGAACAGAATCAAACCCCAGTACTCACCATTACACCGGGAGAGTATCTCACCGGCAATTGGGACTCCAGTCAGCGTCCTAGGGTATATAGTTAGCAGCGCGCATCGTGCTTTCAACTCATTGCATATATTCACGTACCCGAAACTAACAACTGTGTAAGCAGTCGCATAATAACGCCCATAATTTTCTGTTTTACAGAGCTGCCCGATGCACACTGGCGTGAGGCTAATGTTGCTTCCACTCGCGAAGCCAAACAAACAGCAATAAATGATCAGGAGAGCGACACTATCTCCAGCTGGCATCCATAAGCAGGCATTACAAATAAGACAGAATGCCACAGTGATGATTAGTGTGTTGAATCGGCCGATTGAATCTGCAAGGAAGCCTGGAAGGAGTCTCCCAAAGAAAGAGCCTGCATTGAGTATGGCGAGAAGTTGGTATGAAAGCTTTGTTGAGAGGCCGTGGGACAAGGCGTAAGATGAAATATACGTGATTGGAACAAATAACCCCCATTCGATAAAGAAGATTGAAAGGGTTGTGAGCAGGAACTTGGGTTCCTGGAGAATCCAAAAATTAGGGAGGATATTCTCTTTGGCGAAGGGTTTTGCTGGGAGTCGTGATGATATAAGGAAGCAGGCGATAGTAAGGGACACAAAACATATCAGCGCGACGACACGAGTTGCCCATGAAAAGCCATACTTATCAAAGAGGCTCTCAAGTGTTAGCGGAAATACGACACCTCCTATAGAGCCACCGCTTGCCGCGATACCCGTCGCGAGTCCGCGTTTCCTGTGGAAGAAATGGCCGACAGCAGCGATTGAGGGTGTAAAAATAAGTGATGTCCCAATCCCCCCAGCAACCCCAATTGTTAGCATAAAATGCCAGTATTCCTTGCAGAAACCAACTCCACCCATCATAACCACGATCAATACCGACCCCGAAAACACCAAGAGTCGAGGGCCCCTAGCGTCAAATATGGGCCCAATCTGAATGCCGCAGAAGAAGGTCAAAAAGGTGAATAAGCCGAAAATCCACCCTGTCTTGCCAGAGCCATGCTGCTTTAGCTGGTGGGATTCGAGATATGCTTGAAATGTGCCGATCGAGTTGACTAACCCTAAGCTTCCGACGAAACCCATGAAACTGCCGAAAACGCATAGCCAGCCTCGAGTGCCTCCTTCTGGGTAGTTGTTGATATCATCACTATCCGCTGTTTCGTGTGGCCCTTTCGGCTCGGTTTGTTCTTGACTTGAGTGACTCCCACTTGTGAAGTCGCCTGAGCCGTAAGGAGCTTCGTGATCATTCTTGGACCCGGGCGTCATTATCTGATATCTTTGAGTGATTGAAAAGTTGAGAGAGTATTTTCCAAACTCCTCCCAAACTTTACATTGTTATATATCCCCAAATGTCCAAATGGAAACTATGTGGCGAGGCTCGGAGCGTGCGCGGTTTTATCGGAGATGTTAAGTTCTATCTAAAGTACGTCTTCTCCGAAAGTCGCCTTTAGAGACATCAGGGGATGTTATGTAATGCCTTCAAATTCTAGGATCTCAGCTCCACTGACTCGAAGACCTTCGGTGTACTTAATTGCCAATTAATGATTCCGGGCGAATACCCGAGGTTAATAATATGTCATTGTGTTGTACATGCCGCCATTGCTATACATCAGCACACCTCAAATATAAGTTGAGCAGTGCAAGCCAACGCAACCGGAATCGCAGAAGACCACGGAGAACGCGAAGCATGGACGAAAGGAACTTGGCGTAACGAAACTCTATATAGCTTACCAGATATTCTGCTTAAGGACTTGACTCGAATTCTATATTCAAATCTCTTTGTTTGTGTAAGAAAAATACAATGTATTTTTGGACTAGAAAGCTTATGCTTTCGGACTTATATTTGAGAATGAAAATTTGAAGTACTTTACTACTATACTACAGGACTTTAGGATATCAAGTACAGTATTTGTTGGGGCATTCTAGTCTGAAAAGTGGCCGGCTGGCTTGGGTGGCTAGCTAGTTTGCTTGTGAATTACGTTGAAGATGGTTGATGAGTGAGCTATTGGGATCTACCTAAGCGCATTGAGCATCCGCCTCAACCCTTCGTCCAGGACATGCCGGGGATGTGCCATTACCACTCGGAACCAACCTGGTTCCTCACTTGCATACGTGGCTCCGGAAGTCAAGTAGATTTTCGCCGCCCGCAAGCGAGCTAGGATCACTTCATCCGTCATCTTGGGATCTTTCACTACTGCCCCAAGATTGATCCATACGAAAAGCGCCGCGTTCGCCTGTGTATATGGGATATTGTTGGCTTGACAAAATCTCACCACAAACTGATAGCTTCCTGAGAGTCGTTCTCGATTAGTCGAGATAAACTTATCCGTGAACGCGTCGTCAACAAGTAGAGAGGCCACGACTTTATCTGCGAGGCTTGATGGAAAGCTAAAAATTCTTCAAGCTGCTGTTAGCTCAATTCTATTACAGTATGTATTGACTTACGAAATGCTTTCACAGGCACTCAGAAATCGTGCATTGGATTGACTAATAAGAGCGCCGATTCGTAGGCCGGTTGCGCCAAAGTCCTTTTTTAATCAGTCAGTACTTGTCTCCGGTTAGATATAAGGGACGTGCTTGCCTTGCTTAGCCCCCATATGGCATGAACTAGTTGTGGATCTATCAAATCCTTCAAGTTGATTGACAAGACCGATCTAAAAGGCGTTGGATCGTTGGTCTCGGGATTGTCCCACACTGACAGTCCATAGAGCTCATCGGAAATCAAATGTAAGTTAAGTTTTTGGCAAAGTCTCATGTAAGATTTTAAGACTTCTTCTGGGTAACAACGACCTGTTACTAGGTAAGTTGAATTCCTACAGCGAGATGATGGAGGCAGGGGAGGAGAGAGCCCAACCGAGAGGATTATTTGGAGAGCATAGAAGGATAGCTTTGACTCTCTTGCCTTCCGCCTGAGCTTGATTTGCGACCTCTTCGAATCGCACTATCGCATCCAGACTCATGGGATCTATCTGGCCCATCGTGACATCCAAAATATTGACACTAAATCGTCAGCTTGGGCTGCAATAAAGATGTGATATTGGGATGGGCATGAGATTTACCCAGGACGATTTCCAAATATTGACCTAAAGGTCGTCCAATAGGGCCGTCCCACCAACACATAATCACCAGGATCACACAGTGCCCAGGCACTGTTCTCAATCGCATTACTAGCCCCAGCTGTGATGCAAATGTGTGACGGCTGCAGAGGCGTGCATGGCTGAAACTGGCGGTTTAAGAAATGGCATATGGCGTCTTTCAGCTTCTTGGAGCCAGTAAAGCCATCACCGTAGGTTAACGCGTGGTTTTCAGCACTAGGCTAGTATATGTTGGTCAACAATGTGAGGGATCGAATTGATTCGGAGAGAGAACGCCTACCTGAGACTTGATGAAAGATATCATTTCAGCTTGCATCAATGCCTAGCCGCTGTCAGCAAAACCAATCGCTTACATTTCGGGCAATCTTCTACATTTTCGGCCAGTCCCATATTTACGATACCATCTGGATTCGACTCAGGATCCCAGAGATTGTTGAGGATATCGAAAAAGACTGGCTTTCTTGCCTCCAAAGCAAGGCCTCGAGATGAGATATTGTTCGCCATGACAGAACGGAAAGCAAGTGTTAATACAATCGCCGAGTTGAGGAAAGTAGTTATAAACTCGAAGAATCAAATAAAAGGGGTGAATGTAGGATATCATGGGCGGCAAGACTGCGGCTAAGAGCGATTCCCTCAATCCTGCCTCCAGCAGTTTAGGGTTTGTGTAAAATTTGTGATATCCGAGATCTCCGATCGGAGATATTCTGCCATTTTTCTATCGAGAAGGGGCACACGCTCACTCCACTCCCAGACGTTCTTATGCACACACTTTCAGATGAAATTGGGTGCTCAACTTGAGAAGTAAGAATGGTCCGTTGTGTGCATGCCTCTAGTGGTCAAAAGCCTGGAAATCACAGCATAGGCAATTCTAGATAGCACCCAAATGTACTCTTCAGTTTCACATTCTTGGTACATCATGGCTCGCAGTAAGGTATTGTGGACCTGGACTTGTTGGATCTATGAAAGAAAGTACGCTGGATCCACAAGTCGGATTTTGCTAAGTACATATTTCGATATTTTATGTAACTGAAATTTACCCAGGTCAATCTGCGATGGTGGGTCCCTTGACTGATATATAAGGGTCCACCCCCAAACCACCTTATCTGATGGTCTGATAATCTCATGCTTTACACAATTCCTGTGCTTCACACTTCCGAAAGCTTCGACCAAGATGAAACCGGAGATACAGTCCACACCCACCCAGGGCGAAGATTCCGGTTAGTGACATCCTTAAAACATACACAACTTGTTGATGTGCGACTAAGTACAACACAGATGATGAGAAGGCCCTCGACGAAGTCCTTCGTGCCGCTCAAGTCGATTTCAAAGACAAGATCTCAGGCCAACATGGGCTAAGTATAAGGATGTGGACTATCGGAATCATCTTCGCGATTGTTGGCTGTGTCCTCAACACACTATTTACGCTGCGGAGCCCATCCATCAGTATTTCTGCGTCAACTGCTCAACTGTTGGCATATCCTGCTGGCCGTCTATGGGACATTGCTATTCCTGCCTATACCTTCACAATATTTGGGAAGAAATTCTCCTTGAATCCGCATCCATTCAACCAGAAGGTATGACTCTGCAGTCAACCCCATCACGCTAGCTAACAATCTATCGATAGGAACATTGTTTGATCTATATCATGGTCAACATCACTTTCTCCACTCGCATGACCGCTGATCTTCTCGTTGAACAAAAGAAATTCTTCGGACTAGACTCTGGATGGGTATACCAGCTCTTGATGATTCTTTCGCTGTTTTTAATCGGATTTGCCTTTGCTGGCCTTACCCGGTCGGTACTTGTGCAGCCTCGTAAGGTCATTTGGCCCGGGTTACTGAGTGTAACAGCTCTAATGTCAGTCCTTCATAACCGCAAGACGTCGACGGAAAACTGTTATGATTCTCCTATCTCTTCAACTGAGTGCCACCCCGCAGTAAATAATCCGCGACCTCGAAAGATTTCTGCTTTCTCTTTCTTCTGCATTATTTTCATCGCCTCATTTTGCTGGTACTGATTCCCCGATTTCATCTTTCCGGCACTGAGTTACTTCAGCTTTGTCTGCTGGATAAAACCGAACAGCCCTGTGATCAATCAGGTGTTTGGCGTATCGTCGGGCATGGGTATTCTGCCACTAACTCTTGACTGTGCGTACTCTAAGTCCCTCATTCACTCTATTGCTAAGGCCTGTTGCCATATCAGGGAGTCAGGTTGCGTATGTCACATCTCCGTTGCTTGTGCCCCCTTGGGCTATTTGCAATATTACTGTTGCTCTAGTCATTTGGGTGTATATCGTGGCTCCTGCTTGCTACTATAGTAATGTGTGGAACATCGCCTACCTGCCATTCCAGAGTTCTTCCAGTAAGTCCGCGTTCCCATTAATCTTACTGTCAGCTCTTGGTATTGATCTTGTCCGTTTTTCTCTTTAGTTTTTGACAACACTGGCAATAAATACAACGTCAGCCGAATCATGAGCGGCGAATCATATCAGATCGAGTTTTCAAAATATGAAAAATATTCTCCTGTAAGAGTTTTCACTTATTGTTGATTCACAACCAATGTTATGTTTACAAATACCTAGGTGTACATGCCTATAACCTATGCTTTGAACACCTTTGCTTTGGTAATTGCCACATTGGCATCACTTATTTCGTGGACAGCCTTGGAGCACAGAGACTCCATCAGGCATATCCTTGGCGACAAAGGCGAGTTAAATATATTCTCTAAGCGCAGCTCACGGCAACAGCAACGTCCACGAGAGACTGATGATGTACCAGCATGGTGGTATTTAATCTGTTTAGCTCTTGGGCTAGCGCTGGTAGTCTTCTCAATTGAATATTGGGCCATTGAACTGCGATGGTATGGAGTTCTGCTCGGCTTCGCTATCGGCGGCGTATTTTTCTTTCCCGTAAGTCAATTATTTGGTTATAAAGCAGATTCAGATTATTTCTCTTTCTAAACAAAACAGGTAACTCTAATTTACGCAAATGCAAACCTGAAACTAGGAATTGAGGTCTTTTGTCGGATTGTTGCAGGTTTTGTCTGGGAAGGTCGAATTCTCGCTAATACCTGGTTCGTTGGTCTGGGCTACACAACTATTCTGGATGGCCTTTCCTTTGCGCAAGACATGAAGCTATGCCTTTACTACCATGTACGGTTTCACCTAAACTAAACACTTCCCGTCCCAACGGTTTTCTGACTTTCATAGATCCAATCACTGGAGGTGTTCGTCGTTCAATGTATGGGTATGATCATCGGAACCATAGGTCAAGTCGCCATTGTCAATTGGGCTCTTGCTAATATCAAGAATATCTATACCTCTGATGCCATAAACGGATTTACTTGCCCCTTCTCTCAGACAAACTTCAACACCAGCGTTATATGGGGCGGCATTGGACGTCGACGATTCTTTCCCCCGGAGTCAGGATACAGGAGATTATTCTACCTGCTAATAATCGGCAGTGTTCTACCTATCATCATACACATCTTGAAGCACAAGTACCCCCTTTCGTTTTGGAAACATGTCAGTGTCCCGTTATTGTTAGGGGGGATAAACTATATCCCGCCGGCAACGGGAATGAACTATGGCAGCTGGGCTATTGTGGGCCTTTTCTTTGGTGTAATTTTCCGCAAGCGCTGCAGTGATTGGTGGCAACGATATAAATTTATCTTGAGTAGTGCGTTGGACTCTTCAGTGTCCTCTGCTGGTCTAGTGATCTTCTTTGCAGTGTATTACTCGGGAGTGTCAGGGAGATTAAAGTGGTGGGGAACAGAGGTGTACAAGGTAGAGAGCTTGCTTCCTCCATGGTGCAGGAATTCGTTGACCGTGTTATATAGGATACTTGTGACTATGATGGCTGCCCATATCTGCCTATCCCTGCGAACGGTAAGTTTGAGTGAGATGACAATTCTGGAGAGCTTGGGCAGCAAAGAGTTAGATGTCTGGAGTTGATAGAGAATGCATTGGAAGGCGTACTTGGTCATTAATAATATATCAGACGACGGTACTTAGAATTCGTTGGGGATGATCACAGAGATAAGCTCGACTTGATGGCGATGCCATAATTTCCATAGACCAGGGGCCGAATAGCGTTATCCTGAAGCGCCTTAGGCGGCTACATCTCTATCTACGAGTGAGCGGAGAAAACATCAGATATCTTGCATAATAAATCTTTTTATATCAAGGGGCCTTTTTCAGTGAAGAATTTACGATAGTTCTGATAAGAAGATCATATTGTTAAATCCTGATTTGGTTAGCCTTGGCTCGGGATCACGCCATTTCTCCTCTCAGGGAGCAATCAATATGAATATAGTTGAGGCGCAAATTTTTTTGTAATTTGCAATATTGGAAATAAAACTTTTGCCAAACGGATCTTTTACCAGGAATAGTAACTATTTGTTTTACATTACTCAATACTATTAATTGTTTATTCAATTGATTAGTGAACAACTAGGGATACCACTTAATGAATAAGGATGGATCCATTCCTTGGAACTGTAATCATCGCAAATAAAATATAGATACCTAATTGTGTGGTTAACTCCAAGATTAATGAGTCACATGTGGTGTTAAAATAAGTACAGTTGAATTTCCGCACCATATTGTCTAGGTCCTCGTCCCACATCCATCTTATTCAAAATTGATCAAACTTGAGCCAAATCTATAGGGAAAGAAAAAAAAAAAAAGATGGATCCCTACACACCTCTCAAATCGGCCTACACACCAAATCAGGTAATTGCCTGGCTTAAACACATACGTCTCCCACCCTCATACACAAAATATACATCCAACCCAGCCAGCTTCCCCAAGACATATGAAGCTCTTCAAACCTTGATGAGATGTCAAATATCTCAGTTCACATACGATAATCTCACCGTTCATTACTCATCCACCCACCTGGTTGATATCAACCTACAGGTCCTTTATGAGAAATTCTTGGGTCCTAGCAGCGCAAAAAAACATGGTGGGTACTGCATGGAACTTAACATATTCTTTCATCATATGATCTGTGGACTGGGTTTCCGTGGGTACATTACTGCTGTTCGGAATCGGTCTAGAATAAATGGGGTGCCTGGGGGGGAATTTAAAGGATTGTATGTTGCCTTCTCCTTTCCGTCCTACCTATGCTACGCCTACATAATTATAATTTACTCTTGCCCCTCTTGGGGGGGGGGGGGGGGGGGGGGGGGGGGGGGGGGGGGGGGGGGGGGGGGGGGGGGGGGGGGGGGGGGGGGGGGGGGGGGGGGGGGGGGGGGGGGGGGGGGGGGGGGGGGGGGGGGGGGGGGG